>CM038232.1:23159833-23449602 GCA_021442155.1 Cymbidium sinense | reverse complement strand
AAAGAAAGGAGGAGGAGGACGACGACGACGAGAAGGAAGAATTAGACGGCAAAGCGGAGGACAAAGAAACAGAAGCTACGGGCGTGATGCAATGCAAAAAAACCGACGGCAAAAGATGGCACTGCAGGCGCCCCGCGAAGCTCCCGCACTCTCTTTGCAGCTACCACCTCACGCAGCTCCGCTCCTACCGCGCTCGCTTTGAAGACCAAGTCTCCGGCGACCACCGGAAAAAACCTTTTTTTGCGTTGGATTGCGGCGGAGCCACCTCCAATTACTACTACTATTATTCCGTCCTGGGTCCGTGGTGGGGTAAGCGCAGAGGCCCCATTAATGGCGATGAAGGAGGCAAAACTGGCCTCAACGGGGATTCGGAGTCTGAAAGTTCTCCGCAGGATAGTAATGGCAAGACTGACCGTGAAGGCGTTGAGGAGACCGATGAGAAAGAAGACGGTGCTGTCAGCTTCTCTGAGGTGAAGTATAATAATAATAAGAAGAAGGAGAAGAAGAGGGTGATCAAGAAGAGTGGGAGGAAGCCTGTGAAGTCTCGTTCTCTAAAATCTCTTCTTTGATTTTAATTGAAGCTTTGTGATCAAATACTGTCTTGGGATTTACGTACATATTAGAGATTTTTGTGGATTCGTATATCTAATATTTAAATTATTATCTTTATATAAGTGTGGTATTTTAATCAGATGAAAAAAAAAATTTATTTATTTTAAATAAATTAATATCAAAAATAATATTTTTGGTGTGATTTGAAAACTAAGATGTTATTAAAAGGAAAAAATTTTAATGTATAGATTTGAGTTCACTGCTTGTGGGTCTAAGAATCTATTTATGGTGATTGGTGAGTGTGAATCCACTAGTTGTCTTGAAAGCCTGTGGCCTGCGGGCTCCGACTGTCATAAATATTTAAAATTTTAAAATTAATTTAGGATAAATGTAGTATAAAATTTTATTAATTATTTTACTATATGTTCATCTCTAAATAAATTATAAATTTTATAAATTTATCTTAATTCTTTCAATTTATCAGCATCAAAAAAAAATTCTCACTTGAATTTATTCTCAATATTACTTTAGTATTTTATGTTATTTTATAATAAATATGATAGATTTGCTCTGAATAATCAGATATGTGTTATGTTTATATTAAACTAAATTTAATATTTGAACATTTCAGTATGATTAAATTTAAATAATGAGAAGATGGAGTGATGATATTTAGATAAAATCAGATAATGATAGTCAAGCAATAATTATTGAGTGATGATAATCAAGCAAGTGTGATTAGAAGAGAAGGGTCGAATATTGATAGTTGAGCAATGATGATAATATAAAGACTATAGAGTGATTATTAATAGTAATCATCAGTGTTGATCATCGTTGATCTCACTTTTAGAGTGAGCTCTCAACTTCTTTATCTTAGACATAGAGTTCCTCTAGACGTTAAGAGTTCCTTAGTCTTAAGACACTTCTAATGATTAAGTGAACACTTAACCTAATCCTAGAGATTTAGAAGAGTTAGCCATGAGAAATAGGTTATGCCTTAGGCTGTTAAGAAAACTTGCCTACCCTATAGCCTAAACTCAATCCTTACTTTCTTCTTCAAGTCAAACTTCAAATTCAAAGCAATCTCAAATTCAAATCAACTTCAAACTCAAATCAAATTCAAATCAAATTCCAACTTAAATGACTTTTCCCAAATCACTCAAATCAATTCCAAAAATTCAAATCAATTCAAACTCAAAAGATTTTTTTCATAACCCATTTATATTCTCATTTATATTCATAAATGTAAATGAAATATAAATTCAAATGACCAAAACTCAATTCCAAATCTAAAAATTTTTCCTAAGTCATTTTAATTTCATCTTATGGACTTCACACAAATCTCATCCAAATCACTTCAAAGTCAAAAGATTTTTTTTTTTTTCATAACCCATTTATATTCTCATTTATATTCACAAATGTAAGTGAAATATAAATTCAAATGATAAAAATTAAATTCAAAACTCAATTCCAAATCCAAAAATCTTTCCTAAGTCATTTTGATTTCATCTTATGGACTTAACTCAAATCAATCTAAACCTTTGGATTTTCTCTTCAAACAATCAATCCTTCAATCATAAACCCAAATATAAACATAAACTTCAATCATCAAACCAAAATAAAACTAACCCAAGTCAAACCCATATTCACTTTTTTAACTTGAAATTGTCAAATGAATCAAAACTCATTTGACTCCAAATCACTTGCAATTGGATTTATATTTTAATCATAAGTCCATATGTGAGTTCAACCAAACTTAAATCAAGCCTTGATCAAGCCAATTTACTCATTTAGGCTCACTTAATCCAAAGTGACCTAAAGCACCTTTTGAGCCAAATTCTAATCCACCCAAATTGGATTTAGCTAACACCCCCAATCACTAAGATCATTATCACTTAACCAAGTCTTTTTTAGGTCTACCTCTACCTTTCTTATCATAACCAAATCTAATGATCCACCTCTAATCATTGGAGACACTTGAGACCAAACCATCAAATTGACTCTCATGTCTTGTCTACCCTGAGTCTCAAATTTTTCCCAACATGACTCATTCATTCTATCTCTAATAAAGCCACTCATCCAAGCATCCTCATTGATGAACCCAACTTAATCATGTTTCTCTTTGTTGGCCAACTTGCACCAAAGTCATTGTCTTACCACCATCTTATAAAATTTTCAAATGACTTTTCATCAATAATCAAACCAAACCAAATGATTGACCCTTTCAAATTCACTTGAACTTTGATCATATTCCAACTCAAGGCCACTTGGCACCTCTTGACCATTTTGACCAATGGTCAACATGACCCAATTTTGGGTTAGCCAAACCCAAAAAAATCATCACTCAAAATTCTCCACATGATCACCTGACTCATTTTAACACATGTGACCTCACACTCCCACTCTCTTGGCATCACATGGAGCTCATAACACAAAAATGACCCCAATGGGATTTGATCAAAAACCCAAGCCAAGCAATCTCATCCATCAAAATATACTCCCCCTCATTTCCACTCAATTCATCACCTTGCATTGATTGGAGCTCAAAATCAAAGGCAAGCTTCTCAAGTTTCTACAAGCATTCTAGCTCTTTCATTTTCCCTTCCATTTCTTCAAAAAGCCAAAGCAGGGAGGTGAGGGAGATTTTCACTTTGCTTAATTCTCAATCAAACTCCAATTTCTCTTGCAAGCACCATGAAGGGACTAAGTCAAACTCATCCAAAGTAAATCCTAAGCATCCAAGCCACGGGAAGGTAGACCTAGACCAAAGCCACAAGAAATTAGCAGGGAGCTTGGTCAATTGGAAGATCCACTTCATCTCAAAGCTTGAAACCTTCAACAGTGATTCATCTCCACTAGACGAAGCTACCTCCACTGTTGGAAGCACCGGTGATAGCCTCCGGCGAGGTATGAATCAAAATCGAGCTTAGGTTGAAAAATCTTGGTCTTTGTGAAGAGAATTGTAATCCCATTGAAATTCTATCGTTAGATCTTCTTCTTTATGCTTCTTGATAGTGTGGGTTGAATCCCAGCCTTATCCGAGCTCAAGTGATCTCGGATCAAGCCATAGAGGACGACGGTCTCCATCTTCTGCTGGCAAAGGCAGGGATGAATCATGGACCATCCATCCCGCATATTTTGGATGGATGATCCTGATTAAAACATGCTAGATCCACTAATTAATCCCTTTGATACCGCGAGTTTAATCCTAGCCATCCAATCATTGATCGGACGGCCCAGGGGAAAGCGCGTAGCACCGCCGGCTGACGTGATAGCCGATTGACAACTTAAATAACCAATCCTGTTATGCCACATGTGGAAAGCGCGCACCGCGTCAGCAGCCCACATGGTGTCGAAGGGATTAGTTAATTAATTAGGGTTATTTAATTACCCTTTAATCACAAAAACTTCATAAATTCATAATTAAATGTAGAAAAATAAAAAAATATAAATGAGGGCTCATTTTAAAGATGATTTAGAGGGGAATCCAATAAAATTATTTCTAATTGATTTTGAATAGTGGATTTTTCCTAATTAGGTTTAATTAAAAACCTAATAACCCTAATTACTCCTTAATTACTTGATTAATTATTTCCAAACTTCTTAGACATGTTTAGGGGGATGACTTCTACTTCCCCTAATTTTCTTGAAATTTATTAATGAGTTAATTAAGAAAATTAATTAATGAACCCCTAGTCACTCCCTTAATTAATTAAGTGATTAATTAACCTATTAAATAGTGATGAATCCATTAATTAAGCTTGCTAATCATTATAAAATATTGAACGGACTTAGGGAATGAGATTAGAATGCCTTTTCCAATCTCTTCTCCCTAAGTTCACTCCATTTAGAAAACACTTAATCAAGTTGTAATTAATGGCTTAATCACCTCATTAATAAATTTAATTAATCAAAATTCAAAACCAAATCATTCCAGAACTTAATAATCTTATTGCTTGGGTAGATACTTAGGTGTTCAATAACCTAAATGGCTTCAAAGGAAATTATATCCAACTCACATGTGTGGGAAGGTTATTGAAGTACTTAATTAAACCCTTTAGCTTAATTAATCAATAATTATGAGTCAATTGCATTATGCCCCTTTATTTCATAGGTGCATTATTGATTTAAATTTCATGTGGTTGCATATCATATGTTGGCTCATAATTGTTTGAATAATTATGTTAATGTGGTGTAAGTAAGGGGCAATTAAAGGACTTAATTCACACACCTAAAACAAAATATAAAATCAACTTAATTATTCTAAAAATTAAACTAAATCAATTCACACCTGGGAGAAATGGGTTAGGACCACCAAACTCTTTCTCACAAATCATTTTCAAATCAAATCCAAAAACAAAACAAAAAATCTATTTAAATAATTTTGATTCACTTTAAATAATCTTATTTCATAGGATTGTCTTTAGGAATTAATTAGGATGAATGAAATCATATGCTTACATCACTTTATCTCTTTCCAAGCATGTTAAATGTTTTCCATATGAAATCATGCATTCATACCTTTTGAAAAATCAAATTAAAATGAAATGTTTCCTTTATGTCAAATTGCATGCTTTGGCTAAAGTAAGAATATGAGTGGCTATTATCACTACTAAATAAAAAAACTATTTTTAAAACTTATAAATCAAAGATTATAAATGAAAGTATGCTACATATAAGCTTGCATGTGATTATAGCATAAAAATGTGTTATGTGATCTTTCCTTCTCTTTTCTTAACATGGATTTGAATAGGATTTACAAAGTGTATAGTTTATTTGAAAAGAACACAACACTTGCTCAAATATATTCCTATGCCTTTCCATGTTATGACTTAAGAAGGATCTTTACATTTACACATGTAAATTGCATAACCAAATCAAACAAAAATCTTTTGTATGATTCTTCATCCATTTACTTTCTTTTTGTACATGCACATGTATTTAAGAAAACTGGTATATTAGTCTGGACATCCCGGGATTGCGATGCTTTAAGTAGCCCCAAGAAGGTCTTGTACCTTACACCCTTAATGTAGAAAACAATGGCGCCGTACTCAGTTATGTCTTTCATATATGTAAATGTGCATTTGATTAATGGATAAAAGAATCCATCTTTTCTACTTATTATTATCATGCATTCATGAAACATCCAAATTTTCTTAAACAACATCTCTTTGCATTCATCATTAAGGTGTGCTAAGATTTTGCTTTACATGTATAGATATGCTTAGGATCATTCATATGCATGGTATACATGTTGGAAAGAAATAAATGGTTGTGTGTTATGTGGTAGTAATTCACCTTAATTAGTCCTAAGATGTCTTTCTTATTGAATAGGTTTATTTAGAGCAAATATAAACTTAGGGTTAATTAAAACACATAATAAAATATTTACTAAAGAAAAATTATTAATGAATTTACCTTAGAAATTACTTAAGATAGGGATGAAAGAGAAGTTATCTTCTCTTTTATTCTCTTTACAACACTTAGTAATTAAATGTAGGTTCATTCAAACCAAATCAAATCATCAAATAAAATTAACCAAATCAACTAAATCACTTAAAATAAAATCACCCTCTAAGTTGAATCCTTTCACACTTAGAAAATTCCAACCTTAAAGCCTAGCTAAGACATGCCACACAAGCCTTAAATGGCACACACATTTGGTTAGGTCACCATTTCTAGCTCTATGTTAAGGCGGTGCATGGTTTGATGCCTGATTTTATTTTTTTGATATAATATTTTTAGACTGGATGTTATGGTGTATGTACGTAGACTGAATGGTAGGGCGATCTTAGCCTAATCATGTCTTCTATAGGAGATTGTGCTTAAGGGGTGCTGTAATAAAAAATATAAATTCTTTTGCTGTGCAGGTTGCTTATACCCATAAGCATAATCTAAATTAGGCTAGGTGGACTTGGTTATCCATGTGTGGGGTGCTAAGTCTAATTTATTCATATATCTGATTGGGATGTGTGGTGTGTTTAGTTAATCTTTATTTTATAGATTTTAGTTAGATTTACTATTCCCATTTTCATGTAATTTTTGCAATTAGGATTTGGAATGAATGTTATGGGGGATTAAGGTGAACATTGGTCATAAGATTATATCTTATGTACCATGTGAAGCCTTTGGAGCAATCACCTCCCAACCAACCAAAAGAAGGAAGGAAAGAAGCAAATCAAATATGAAGAAAGAAGAAATGAAGAAATGAAGAATGAAGTCCCCATAACATAAATTCCTTCTAAATTATAATTATTCATTTATAATTTGGGTTGTATAAGGGTAGAGCTCGGCTACCCATATTTCTTTTCGAGTTTGTGCAGTGGAGCCTGACCATAAAGGCCTTTTATTCTTTTACGCTAGCTTTATAAAATTGTTTGATGTTTGTTTAGCATGTGCATCAAATGGCATGTTTTCCCTAGTTTTTTCATTGTTTGATGGAATGGCCTGAATGCGTTTAGGCTCCTAGGAAAAATAAATTTTCTATCAAATTAATCAACTCAAAATTAAAATTAAACAACTCTTAATCTCACCTAAAGCCTAGGACATAAATCAAGATAATAAAAGATTTAGCAACCCCTTAGTTGGATGTTGTATGTTTTACATCATGAATAAAATCATCTTGCTTCACTCTTGCTTATGGAGGGCTTCCACCTTTGCCAAAGAATATTGCTTGACCTTTGAGAGCTATGGTGGAAACCAACCTCTTTCTTGCTAATCTTGGCCCATAACCAATTTCTCAGGCATTAGGCATATGAATCCCATAACCTGTGTCAAATTAGTTATAGAAAAATGAAAATAAACTTAAACAAAATTTGCATTAAATTAAGTCATGAGTTCATACCCTACATGATCTAGTCTCTTAGGGAGTGAGTTTAAGGACTTAATCTTCTTTCTAAATAAACAACATCCTTGCTATCTTGCAAAAGCATAAGACTTATCTGCATGTATTTAAAATCATAGGATGATTTAGTTGGCTGCCACCCCCAGGCGGTTGTAAGCCCAACAGTTAGGTGCTTTATCCTCACTTGTGGAGGTAAACCATATGCCCATCTTCGCCTTAGATTTAGGTCATGCTTTGGCTCTCGCCAAAGCTCCATAGATTTAGGATTTGAGGCTGTTGTTTCCCTTTCGGCTACAAGCATAAATCCTCACCTCTTAGGCATTTCTATGATCTTGTATCATGGAATTGTAAGTCCTAGATTTCTAATAAAAATTCAACTCAAACATATAATTCCTCTCAAATTCAAAAATGTAAAACCCAACCATAGGATAGCTTGGGATGCTCGTTAGGTTTCTTAGCATCGTGAGCATCCCCTACTTATCTCCCTTTGGTTTCGATAATAACTCCCTCTTTTGATCAATCCCATTTCATCTTCTAAAAATAACTAATTGATTGATAGTCCTATCTTTGAAATCTTTGGAGACAACGATCATTTACCTTAATCGAGAGTATTCTTAAGAAATCTCATTTCTTAAGATGTAATTAACTATGTTTGCCTCCATTGGGAACTTAACGAACCCGATTTAAAATAAACCCTACTTTACTTTTTCATGTAAAGTAGGGAAGAATCTCTAGTACATTCAAAACCCATTATCCTTAGGAGTCCTTATTAGGTGATTTGGTCCATTATAGGATGGTGACTTATGTCTCTCGAGATAATACACCTTTCCTCAATGTCATACTCGATCACCCTAATAAGAACATATGAGGATCTACGTCATGTCCAACAAGCGTGTTATTTTGTTTTCATTTATTCATTTAGATGAAAATAAAAAAATCACCATAGATTTTTCTGGCAACTAAGGTTCCTCTCTCCATCTTTGGTAAATGATCGTTGTCTCCAAGAATCGATGGTGGATTTGTATTTCATATAAGTCTGAGACTATCATTCTTTTTTGTTGGCACTTAGCTTATTTCATTCTTAAGCTAAGCTAGCCAACATCCTTTAGGTTTTAGGACCTCACTCTGTGTAGGTCTTAAAACCCTATTGGGTCCTCCAATAGGTGAAAACAAAATTTAATAAAGAGATAATTAAAGACCTTTTTCTTACCATCTTTATGGTAAGGTAAAAGCTCATTCCAAAAATAAAGAAGAATAAATCCTTTATAAAAAATATAGCTTTCCAAAAGCACTTTCAAAAAGAAATTCTCATAATAAAATATTTGCACATCATCTAACAATCTTCAAGATTGTTACTTGTAGAATCTTTTCAAAAAGCACTTATGAACATTCTCATTTAATATACCTAAATTTATTGAATGAAGATTTCATTTTCCAAACAAAATAAAAAAAATCATCTTTTCAAAAAGCACTTATGAACATCCTCATTCAATATACCAAAATTTATTGAATGAAGATTTCATTTCTAAGCAAAATCAAAAATCATCTTTTTTTGAAAAGCACATATGTAAATCCTCATTCAATATACCCAAATTTATTGAATGAAGATTTCATTTCCAAATAAAACCAAAGTCATATTTCCAAAAGCACATATTTGAAAATGAACACCCTCATTCAATATACCCAAATTTATTGAATGAAGATTTTATTTCCAAATAAAATCACATCATAACATTGAAATTCCATTTCAACATATCTCACATATGTTGAAGTTAGAATTTCTTTCTTTTCAAAAAAGTATAAAATTGATGATGAGCCTTCCATTCAATACATCCAAATGTGTTGGATGGTGGTTTCATTTCCAAGAAAAATCACACCATTTGAAATTCCACTGACATCCACATGTGTTAAGTTAGAATTTCCTCCTTTTAAAAAAGCAATAATCACACATAAAGATTTCATCTTTCAAAAATAAAATTGACTTCCATTTTTACATACCCAAATTTGTTAAATGGAAGTCATCTTTTTAAAAATCAAAATCAAAAATCAAACACATTTGAATCTTTCATTTAGCATACACAAATTTACTAAGTAAATATCCTCTTTTCAAAAATCAAAATAAAAAATCAAACACATTTTGTTCTTTCATTTAGCATACACAAATTTGCTAAGTAAAGATCTTTTTTTCAAAAAATCAAAATAAAAAATAAATAAACACATTTGGATCTTTCATTTAGCATTCCCAAATTTGCTAAGTAAAGGTCCTCTTTTCAAAAGTCAAAATCAAAAATAAACACATTTGGATTCTTTCATTTAGCATAGACAAATTTGCTAAGTGAAGATCCTCCTTTTCAAAAACAAAACAAAATGCAAAACACATTTGGGATTTATTTAGCATACCCAAATTTGCTAAGTAAAGATCCCACCTTTTAAAATCAAAATAAAAGAATAGAGTTGGACTTTATTTAGCATACACAAATTTGCTAAGTAAAGATTCTATTTTTAAATTCACACATGATTCACATCAAGAGCAAACAAGCAAAAGAATAAAATTATTTTCAAACACCTCATTTAGCATACCCAAATTTGCTAAATGAGTAGTCTCATACAAAATCAATTGACCCTCTATTTAACATACTCAAATTTGTTAAATGAAAGGTTTCTAGACATAAAGATCAAATTCAAATAAGAACCAATGGATGCATCAAAAAATCTCTCAAAAAGATTAGAACCCATTTTCAACATACACAAATTTGTTGAAGATGGATTCTAAATTCAAAAATCTCCTTTCCAATCCATTTAAAAATCTCTTCTAAATTCAAAGAGCCTCACTTAACATATTTAAATTATTGAGTGTGGGTTCAAATTCTAAATCAAAATTCAACATATAGCAAAATACCAAAGCAGATCAGATGTGAGTTTGTTTTCTAAAATTGCAGAATTTCAACTCAATTTCAGTCAGTTTCTCTCCAATTCAGTTTAGTTCAGTTCAATATAATGGATTCCCAGAAGTATGAATTTACTTTTCCTTTTGGGATGGATTTGGCCTTGGATCGGGCCAGCCTTCCATAGACCGACTTTGCCCATATGACTCACTTCGAGGATTCGAAGGGGTTAGGATCACTTGTGAGGGGCGACCTCAACCAGTTAAGAGTGTGTGGTGGCTGAAACCAATCATCCATGTTGAGATGTCATCTGATTCTAAATTTCTCTCACTGAAGAGGAAGGTTGTGGTAGTTCTCATAATTACAGTTACAGCAGCCTCCATGGCCTTCGCTGCCTCCTCCTCAGCCATACTCATAGTAGTAGAGGTACACATACCCGCCACCAGGAAGCTACCATCCACCTACTCTTTTGGATAAACTAAACAAACCTTATTCATTTAAGAGGGAGGTAGTTATGAAAATCTTTAAGAACCTCTTAAAGAACCTGACTTTCAGCTACCCGAGCCTAGAAAGCCAAAGGAAGTGGGCAGGAATAATGATCCTAACTTTTGCCCCTACCACTGCATGCTAGGTCATATTTTGGAGGATTGCTTTACATTCAAGGAATGGCTTGAGTATAGCTATAAGATCAATGCCATAGTTATCCCAAAGGAATACCTAATGGAACAACCATCCAGTTTATTAGGTAATCCTTGGGGATGCTTGTGCCTGAGGCGGCTCGAACCTCTAACATCAAGGAAGGTTTGCAAGTTTCCAAAGACAACTTATGGAAAGTGAGAGCTCAACAGCAGTAGTAGCCCATACCAGCCTGAAATAGCCAAGTAGCGCAACCACCGACTGAACCCAGTCTCCAGTCCACCATTGCAGCTACTACTTCAATGAGCACTTCTACTTCAGCTAGTTCTTCTTCTAGTAGACATCTTATATCAGCGGATGAGGGCATCATATCCCTCACCCCACTTACTTTACTAGATTTCTACTATGTACCTTCTTCTAAATCCATGAAATCGAGGAATAAAGCTAGTTTGAATTACATCTGTGTCACTTCTAATGGGTTGTCTAATTCTACTTTTATAGAAAGTTCTTCAAGTCTATACAATAATTATAACAACTATGATCTTCCTCTTTATGATTGGAGATAGACATTCCTTCTCTGAATAATACGGGTTCACTTCTTGAGATAGACTTGGAATCATCTGATTCTGAGGGTCCTATAGGAGAAGCTATAGGTGAGCCTGATGAGTATGTAGAATCTTCCACTAAACTACCACAAGAGATCATCAAAGTTAACCTCTGTAGTGGCAAGGTTCTACCTCCTAAGGCAGGACCTCAAGATAAGGGAAAATAAGTCATTGGTACTAATAAGCCAGAAGCCCCTCCACAGGATGCTCCACCCATGGATATGCTTGTGGAGGATCAAAGTTGATTATAATGTCCTCGTCCACCTAAGAAAGTTGCTAGCTAAGTTAAGCATATATGATACCCTTGTCTTATCCAAAGAGATGAGGGAATCATTAATCAAGACTTTTCTTGATCTTGAAATATGCTTAGCTCAGCTGACTACTATTAGAGGAGGCACATTATCCAAGAGAAGCCTAGGGAGTCACATTCACATATGAAGACCTTCTGTTGGGAGACTTAGAGCATAACCATCCCCTCTACATCACATTAGATATGGGAAGATTCAGACTTTCTAGGGTTTTGGTTGATTCAGGTGCATCGGTGAACATTCTGAGTCTAAAGTCCCTTGCCTATTTGAAAATTGATATCTCTACACTCTGAGGAGATCGGATGATGTTGAGAGGTTTCAATGAACAAGGCGAGAGGGCTTTAGGTTTCATAATGTTACATTTGAAAATAGGTGACTGGAAGACTGAATCCAAGTTCTACATAATTGATTCAAATATTTCATTCACTGCTTTGCTCAGTAGGCCTTGGATACACCGAAACAAGATGATTCCATCCTCCCTCCATCAGTGCATCAAGTCCTGAAAGGATGGAATCAAATTTTGTGTCAAAGGAGATGAAAAGCTATTTTCAGTTAGAGAGGTTGAGATATATGAAGATGCGACCTACTATCTTCCTCAAAATATTTTTTCTCATGAACTTGGTCAAAATTCAAAAGAAAAAGAAAAAGAAAAAGAAAAAGAAAAAAAGAAAAGAAAAAGAAAAGAAGAAAGAAAATACAAGTGAATGAGAAAATGACATCAAGGAAGAAGTAGAGCTGCATGTTACATTCCACCCACAGTTCATTCCATCATATGGACATATGGGTAGGATGACTCAACCTCTACCAGGTAGAGGCAGACACAAAGAGAGTTCTAGAGGTGGAAAACCCTCTGGTTGGCCACCAGCCAATAAGGGTTATGTTCCAGTTCACAGAGTATTGCTATTCATATAGTCTTGGAATCTAGCTCAGAGGATGAGTCTCATGTGATTAGCATACCAGCCAACCCCTCTCGGTGAGTTTTATTGGAGGTGACACTTGAGCCAGATAGTGATGAAGACCAGGCCTCCAAGCAAAGCATGATATATTCAAATCAGGTTTATGTAAAACCATTAGGTAGCAGTTGGGAACTTTAGCTCTGACCTCACTATTTTCTCAAAAAGTTGAAAGTTTAGTAGTTAAGAAGCCCCTAGGTCTTCCATTGATGCCAAGCCAAAGAGATTCCTATTGGGATCATCATCCTGAAGTCCAGAAGCTGATGTAGAACTTGAGGATCATTCATATAAAGATTTAATGGAATTTCCTTTTGATTGGTACTCGCCTTATGTTCTTAATCTTGCAAAGAAAGGTTTGATTCCTTATACATGGTCTAAGCACAGGTTAGAGTACTTCAAGAAGCTATGGAACAACAAAGGCAGGGATGCACAATCAAGATCAGACTAGAATTATACAGTGGGTCCAGTCGATGACGATGATTACTGCTTAGTTGTCACCATTTATCTGGAGTCTGATAGGTTCTTCTCAATCATACTAACTCTTATGAGAAAGTATGTTTAGAAACTTTAGATGATCTAGATGATCTTCAAATCAAAGATGCACCTCTAATTTGAAGAAGAAATCCATTCAACAATCGACAAGCTTAAAGAAATCAACATCAGGATGAAAGAAGATCCACGCCTGACATACATCAATTCTTTACTGAACGAAGAAGAAACCAATGACTTAGTGAGGTTATTGGTTAAGTTTAAAGACTACTTTGTATGGAGTTATGAAGAGATGCTCGAATTATCTCCTGACGTAGCAGTCCACAAACTAGTAATAGACCCTAATGCTAACCATATCGAGCAAGCTCCTAATCGCATGCGATTAGAAATAGAACAATAGGTCATTTCTAAAGTCAAGAAACTGCTAGTTTCATCGGAAGAAAAATACCTACCGTTAGCTATGTCGTCAGTTAAAAAAATGAATGGCAAAATTTACATATGCGTCGATTTCAAGGAGTTAAATAAGGCATGTTCTAAGGATGAGTTTTCACTTCCTATACTAAAATTAATGGTGAGCATCACCTCATCTCATGCAGTATTCTCCTTTATGGATGGGTCATCTGGCTACAACCAAATCAAGATGGCCCCCAAGGATGAAAGAAACACTGCTTTTTGAACCCCGATCAGAATCTATTGTTATAAGGTCATGTCTTTTGGCCTTAAAAATGCTGGTACTACACACCAACAAGCCATGACTCAGATATTCAACAAACTCATTCATCATCAAGTTGAATGCAATGTTGATGATCTAGTAGTCAAAAAAAAAAAAAAGGAAGACCATCTCTTCGACTTGAGTAGTCTTCAAATGGTTAAGACAATTTAACCTCCCCTGAAGTGTGCATTCGGAGTAGCTTCAGGGAAGTTCCTTGGGTTTGTTGTCCGACACTGGGGAATAAAGATAGATCTAGAAAAGATCAAAGCTATCTTAGAAATGACACCCCCTAAAAGTCTAACTCAACTCAGATCTTTCCAGGGGCGGTTGGCATATCTAAGATGTTTTATCTCCAATCTATCGGGAAGATGTAAGCCATTTTCAGCACTTGTCAAAAAAAAGGATGCCAAGTTTAAGTGGGATGATAAGTGTCGGCATGCCTTCAAGATATCAAGCGATTTGGTGAAGCCTAGTACCCCATCCCGGCAGCCACTTATCCTCTACATTGTTGCATTGGACGACTCCCTTCGCACTTTGTTGGCTCAAACCAATGATGAAGGGAAGGAGAACGCTCTCTACTATCTCGGTTGTCATCTGATCCCTGTTGAAGTAAACTACCCACCTATTGAGAAACATTGCCTAGCTTTAATCAGCATCCCAAAAGCTATGGCACTATATGCTCTCTCATAATGTGGACTTGATTTCAAGAATCATTCCACTTTAGTATCTCATGACATGACCAATATTATCTGAACGGTTGGCACGTTGGTCCATGATTCTCTCATAATTCGATATTATATTTGTGCCCCTCTATGCGGTGAAAGGACAAGCACTAGTGGATTTCTTAGCGACACATCTTCCGACTCCCGCTTAGTGATGATCTCCCGAGAACAAATCATGAACTTAGGGGAGGCTGACAATCATTGGGAGATGTATTTTGATGGTGCAGCTTCCTTTCATAAAGGAGAAGAACCACAATCTACTCTTCTAGGAAAGGCAGGGGTAGGAATAGTTCTCTTAACTCCAGACTGTGATGTGATGAGATTCTCATACTATCTCTCTAATCCATGCACCAACAATGAAGTCGAGTATGAGGCTTTGATTATCGGTCTGGAGTTATCCATTACAGTGTCTGTCAAGAGCATCAACATCTATGGGGATTCTCAATGGTCATCAACCAGATTGTCGGGTCCTACAAGGTTCTAAAACCAAAGCTTCATCATTACCACGAGTACACCATGAAGCTGTTGGCCCAAATCCCTGAGGTCACCATCTACAAGGTCCCTCGAGAAGAGAACGCAGATGCTTTGACCAAACTTGCTAAGGAATTGGCATGACCAGAAGATGAGTTCATTCCAATAAGGGTCCAAAACAAACAAGTCCTATCCCTTATTGATGATGAACACGTCAAGATACTTTCTCTTGAAGGGGAGGTTGTCGTTGTCGAAAAGGACAAGGACCTAGATTGGAGGCAACCATCATAGATTACTTGATTAGAGGCAAACTACCTCAAGAGAAGTCACAAGCTCATCAGATGAAGCAGAGAGCTCTCAACTATGCTCTCATGGATGACACCTTGTACCGATGATACTTTGATCAAATTTGGTTACATTGTTTAGACAAACACAAGCAGCATTGTGACCAAAGTGCATTCAAGTATATGTGGAGTGCATCAATCCGGTCTGAAGATGAAAGCAAAGATCAAGAGATTAGATACTACTAGCCTTCGATGATCATGATTGCATGGATCTATTTAAAATGCCATCAGTGTCAAGTATTATGGTGAAAATATTCTTACCTTCATCTATCCTTTTGAAAAGAATAAATGAAAATAGAAATATACGCCTTTAATTGGGACACCATGTAGATCCGCAGATATTCTTATTAGGGTGATCGGGTACGACATTGAAGAGAAGTATATTATCTCGAAAGGTAGAAGTCACCACCCTAGAATGGACTTAATCACCTGAATAAGGACTCTTAAGGATTTTGGGTCTTCGAAATGTACCAGAGATACTTCCCCTACTTTACATGGAAAAATAAAGTAGAGTTTATTTTAAATCAGGTTCATTAAGTTCCCTACAAGGGCAAGCCCCCATAGTTAATTACATCCAAAGAAACGAGATTCCTTAGGAATACTCTCGATTAAGGTAAATGATCATTATCTTCAAAGATTTTGAAAGGTTAGACTATCAATCGATTGGTTTATTTTTATAAAGTCAAGTGGGATCGATCAAGAGAAGGGAGTTCTTATCGAAGCCAAATGAAAATAAGCAGGGGATGCTTAAGATACTAGGAAGCCTAGTAAGCATTCCAAACTACCCTATGGTTGGGCTTTACATTTTTTATATTGAATTAATTTATTTGAGTTGAATTTTTATTAGAATGATAGGGCCTATAATTCCATGATACAAGGTCACATAAATGCCTAAGAGGTGAGGATTTATGCTCGTAGCCCGCAAAGGGATGTAGCAACCCCTGAACTTAAATTTAAGGAGCTTTGGCGAGGGCTAAAAGCATGACCTGAATCTAAGACAAAAATAGGTATTTAGTTTACCTCCACAAGAGAGGATAAACCACCCGATTGTTGGATTTACAACCGCCTGGGGGTGGCCACCAACTAACTCCTCCTACGGTTTTAAAATATGTAGGAAAGTCAAATGCTTTTGCAAGATAGCTAAGCTATTATTTATTTAGAAAGAGACTAAGTCCTTAAACACACTCCCTAAAAGACTAGATCATGTAGGGCATGCTTTAATGACTTAAATCTAATGCAAATTTTGTTACATTTTATTTTTATTTTGGACAATCAATTTGACACAAGCTTTAGGATTTATATGCCTAATGCATAAGAAATTAGATTATGGGCCAAAATCAATAAGATAAGAGGTGTATTTCCACCATGGCTCTCACAGGTCAAGCCAAGTTCTCCGGCAAAGGTGGAAGCCCTCCAATGAAGAGTTAAACAATATGCTTTTTATGCATGATATTAGAAAAGTAAGATAACATCTAGCTAAGGGGTTGCTAATTCTTTTATCTTATTTTATAACCTAAGCTTTAGGTGAGGTTATAAGTTATTTATTTTTAATTTGAGTTATTTAATTGGATAGAAAATTTATTTTCCTAAGAGCCTAATCATCATCCAGGCCATACATCAAAGCAAGGAAGAAACTAGAAAAGATGTCATCTTAATGCGCAAGTTAAACAAACATCAATCAATTTATAAAACTAGGGCAAAAGAATAAAAGGCCATTTGTGGTCGGGCTCCACTGCACAAATTCAAAAAAATAAATTGGGTAGCCGAGCTCTACCCTTATACAACCCGGGTTACAAATAAATTAATTACAATTAAGCAAAGAATTGATGTTATTGGGGTCTTCATTCTTCATTTCTTCTTTCTTCTTTCTTCTTTCTTCTTTTGGTTCCTTCTTTTGGATGGTTAGAACGTGGATGCTCCAAAGGCTTCACATGGTACATAAGACATGATCTTATGACCAATGCTCATCTTAATCCCCCATAACAATCATTTTAAAATCCTAATTGCAAAGTACATGAAAATAGGAAAAAAATCTAACTAACACCTACAAAATAGAAATTAGCCAAACAAACCATACAATCTCAAGCATGTATATATGTAAATTAGACTTAGCACCCAACACATGGGTAACCAAGTCCATCTGGCCTATTTCAGATTATGCTTTAGGATATAAGTACCTGTGCATCAAAAGTAGTTATATTTTTATTACAGCGCCTCTTAAGCACAATCCCCTACAAAAGATAACGGTTAGACGAAGATCGCCTTACCATTCAGTCTACGCACATGCACCCTAACATCCAGACTAAAATAAAATATCACAAAATAAAAGCAAACATCAAACCATGCACCGCCCTGACCTAAAGCTAGAAATGGTGACTTAGCCTAATAAAAAGAGAATTTGGGTTGTAAGGTTAGGGTTGTGGAGGGGAATAGTGGCATTTAGTTTCTCAACCCTTTGCCTTAAGATTAGTTAGTTAGATTTATCGATGGGACCGGGAAGGGATCTAACTCAGCGGTAGAGTGTCACCTTGACGTGGTGGAAGTCATCAGGGTGTGTGCTATTTAAAGTTTGTGTGGTATGCTTAATCTTTAAGGTTGAAGTTTTCTAAGTATGAAAATGTTCAACTTAGAGTGTTTGTTTCATGTAAGTGATTTAGCTACCTTGGTTAATTTTATTTTGTATTTTGATTTGGTTTAAGTGAATCCTACAATTAATTACTAAGTTGTAAAGAGAGCAAAAGAGAAGAGAACTTCTCTTTCCTCCCTACCTTAAGTAATTTCTAAGGTAGATTCATATTTGATTTTTCTTTAGTGAATATTTTATTATATGTTTTAATTAATCTTAAGATTAGATTTTTCCTAAACAAACCTATTCAAAAAGAAAGGTATTTTAAGATTAAGTAAAGTGAAACACTATCATAAATCACACATCACTTTATTTCTTTCCCAACATGTATAACATGCACATGAATCCTAAGCATATCTATACATGCAAATAAAAATATTTAGCACACTTTAATGATGAATGCTAAGAGAATTTGTTTGAGAAATTTGAATATTTTTATGATGCATGATTTTGTTAAGTAGAAAAAGAGTGATTCTTTTATCCATTTTTCATATGCACACATATATGTATGAAAGGAATAAGTGAGTATGGTGCCATTGTTATGAGGGTGTAAGGTATAAGATCTACTTAGGGTTACTTAAAGCCACGCAACCCTAGGATTGTTTAGAATAATATACCACTTTTCTTAAATACATATACATGTACAAAAGAAATGAATGGAAAAAGAAAGATGCAAAAGTTTTTGTTTGTTTGTTTAATTTGTTTATGTAATTTATATGTATAAGTGTGGATGTCCTTCTTAAGTAATAACATAGGAATGAATAGGAATGGATTTAAGCAAATGTTGTGTTCTTTTCAAATGAACTATACACATTGTCAAATCCTATTCAAAATTATTCTAAAAGAAAAGAGAAGGAAAGCCACACTATGCACATCTTTATATTTTTACTCACATGCAAGCTCATAAATAATTATAAGTATCATACCTTTCAGTTTTGATATTTGATTCATACACTTTGAAAGTAATTTTGGATTTAATAGTGATAATAGCCATTCATATTCTTACTTTAGCCAAAACATGCAATTTAACATAAAGGAAACATTTCATTTTTAATTTGATTTTCAAAAAAAAGCATGAATGCATGATTTTCATATGGCATATACATTCAGCATGCTAGGAAAGAAATAAAGTGATGAAAGCATGTAAATTCATTCACCCTAATTAATTCTTAAAGACAATCCTATGAATAAAATTATTTAAAGTAAATCAAATTTGTTTTAAGGAGAGTTTGGATTTTGTTTCAGTTTGATTTTAATTTGAGAAATGTGAGATGTGTTTTGGTCCTAACCCATTCCCCCATGTGTGAGTTATTTAAGTTCAGTTTTTAGGTGATTATATTAATTTTTATGCTTTGGTTAGGTTAAGGTGTGAATTAAGTGTGTTAATTACCCTTACTTACACCACTTTAACATATTTAATCACATAATTATGAGCCAATGTATGACATAAAATCACAAAGAATTTAAATCAATGCATCCTAGGAAAGAAAGGTACCTAATGCAATTGGCTCATAATTAGTGATTAATTAAGTTAAAGAGTTTAATTTAAGTACTTTCATAACCCTTCCCACACATGTGGGTTGGATTTTGATTTCCTTAAGATACTTAGGTTATTGAACACCTAAGCACCTACCCAAGATGAATTTATTGAGTTCTAGAATATTTTGAAAAAATTTATCTAGTTAATTAAGTAGGTGATTAGTGGATTATCCCTTAATTAAGTTTGGATTAAGGAAGGAAAGGGATTTAGGGAATGGCTTAGGAAAATTCCCCAAATCCATTCCATAAACCTCTTCTTCACTTATGCAAGGCTTAATTGACTTAATAAAATGATTAGGTCACTATTCACATGCTTAATTAAGCTTAATTACATTAAGAGGGTAATTAAGGATTCATTATATGATTTCCTTAATTAACTCATCAATAAATCCCAAGAAAATTAGGGAGCAGAGGTCATCCCACTAATTACACTAGAGAAATTTAAAATGAATTAATGAAATAATTAGGAGTAATTTGGGTTATTAAGTTTTCATTAAAACCTTAATTGAGGATAATACACTATTCAAAATCCATTGGAAATAATTTTAGATTATTCTCCTAAGAAATATCTTTACAGTTCATTTTACTTTGTATTTTTATGATTCTTCAAGAATTAGTTATGCAATTATGAAGATTTATCCATTAAGGATAATTAATTAAATCCCCAATTAAATAGCTAATCTCGTCGGTGCCACGTGGAGGCTGATGCGGCACGCGCTTTCCATGTGGCATGACTGGAGAGGCCACTTAAGTTGTCACATCATAGCGCCGCGTCAGTGGCGACGCTATGCGCTTTCTCCTCACCTATCCGATTAAAGATCGGACGGCTGGGATCGAGCCCGCGGTTCTTAAGGGATTAATCTATGGATCCTATGCCGCTTGATCATGGTCGTCCATCCAAAATGAGCGATGGATGGCCCATGATCTATCCCTAAGCTATAGGAAAGGGGAACCGTCCACCTTTCATGGCAAGATCCGAGCTCGATTGAGCTCATATTGAGCTCAAACTTTACCCACACCATCTAGGAGTAAATGAGAGAAGATCTGGTCAAATTCTCATGAGGTGGAACTTTCTTTCACAAAGGACTAGACACTCTCTATTTTAAGCTCGGTTTGAAGGCATATCTCGCTGGAGGCTATCACCGGTGCTCAAATCCATTGAGGTAGCTTCATCTAGTGGAGAAGAAGCCCTATTAAAGATTTGAGTGATTTGGTTGAGTGGATCTTCCTATGGACCAAGCTCTCCTTTAAATGGATTTTCCTTGGTCTAGACACCACCTCCCTTACCTTTGGAACTTGGGAGAAGCTTTGGATTAACTCGATTGGCTCCTCTGAAGATGTTTGCAAGAGGAATTGAGTTGATTTTGTGTATTGAGTAAGTTAGAAATTTGAAGGACCTCCCCTATTTTCAGTCTAAGAGAAACCAAAATGGAGAATTGGAGATCACTTTAGGAAGCTTGGGAAGACTTTCAAATGCTTGCTCTGAGTCTCCTAAGCTCAATCTGTGTGTGTGTGTGTGTGTGTTGAATTCAAGTGGAATTAAGGGGAATATATCTTCCCTAGGTGAATCGGATGACTGTGAGTGCTTATGCCATTTTGATCAAATTCACCTCCTTGTGTGGGTTTGTTAGGCCGTTTAGGTTGGCATGGCATTCGATTTGGCCAGAGAGAGGTAGTGGAGGAGTGTCATGTGCTTGAAATGGGTGGAGGAATGATTCCCCGTGCCCATGTCAAGTGAGGTGGTCAGTTTTGACCTTAGGTTGGGTTTGGTTGACCCAAACCCAATGGGTCATGTGTACCATGTCCATTAGTGACCATTTGGTCCACTAAGAGGATGCCAAGTGTCCATGAAAAGAATTGACCAAATTCCAAGTGATTTTGATTTTTGGTTTACCCTATGGCCTAGGGGTAAAATGGTTATTTGGCTTGGATTTCAATTTGAATATGTTTGGTATGATTGAAAAATGGGTTGGGCTAAGTTTCAATGAATTTGGAGTTGGTTTGATATGATTTGGCTCATGTTGACCCATTTAGGTCAAAATGGGTCAAGTTGACCAATTGGTCAAGTTGGGTCAAACCAAGGTTTACGTCAAGTTCATATGACCATTTGAAATAGTTTGGCATCATTGGTTTGGTTCAACTTGATCTATATTTAGATTTGGTTCATTTGATATCATTTAGGTCAAATGGGTTAAGTTGAACAATTTGGGTTAGGTCATGGGTTGGTTTATGTTTGGTTGATCATTTGAAATGGATTGGTATCTTTGTTTCCAATCAATTTGGTTTATATTTGGATTTGGCTCAATTTGACCTTTTAGGTCAAGTTGGGTTCAAGGTCAATTGGGCTAGGTTGGGTCTAGTTGGCCAATTGGGGCTTTGGTCAAGTTCAACAAGTGATTTGGAATGAACTTGACCCATTTATTTCAATCAATTTGGCTTAGATCAAGTTTTGACATATTTTGACTTTTTAGGTCAATTGTCCAATTAGGCTAGGTTAGGCTCAAATGATGGCTTGGTCAAGTTCAAACAGTGATCATGAATGAGTTTTGATTAATGGTTTCAATCAATTTAGCCTATAGTGGATTTTGGCTAGTTTAGGTTTCATTTTGGCTAAGTGTTGACTTGGTCAACCCTTAAGTTTGACTTGGTTTGACCCAATTTGAGTGATTGACCATCTCATGATGATTGTTGCTCACAATATGAGGTTTAGTTGGGCTTAGTTCAATCCAATTTGGGTAGGATTAGAATTTAGCTCAAAAGGGATACTTTAGGTCACTTTGGGTCAAGTGAGCCTAAGTATGTCAAATGATTTGGTCAAAGCTTGAACCAAGTTTGATTGAACTCACATATGGACTTAAGATTGAAATATAAATCCATTTGCAAGTGGTTTGAAGTCAAATGAGTTTTGATTCATTAGACAATTTCAAGTTCAAAAAGGGTGAATATGATTTTGACTTGGGTTTGATTTTTGAATTTAGTTTTGGTTTGATGATTGAAGTTTGTATTTATATTTGGATTCATGATTGAAGGATTGATTGAATCATGAAGAAAAATCAAGGGTTTGGCTTGATTTAAATTTGATTTGGCTAAGTTCAAGAAATTTGACTTGAAAGGCTTAGGTTAGATTTTGGTTGAATTTGAGTTTGAGTTTTGAATTTATTTTTGAATATTTGAATTTATATTTCATTTATATTTGTGAATATAAATGAGAATATAAATAGGTTATGAGAAAATTCCTTGCATTTGAATTGATTTAGATTTGATTTAGGCTAAGTCCATAAGATAGAATCAAAGTGACTTAGGAAAGATTTTTGATTTGGATTTGAATTTTAAATTTGGTTTGATTGATTTGAGTTTGAGAAAATCAATTAAGTTGGAATTGATTTAAGTTTTGATGTTGATTTGATTTGGAGTTTGGAGTTAGTCAATCAAGTTGGAATTGATTTGAGTTTGACTTGAGGGAGGAAGTGAGAAATTTTGTTCAAGCTATAGGGTAGGCAAATTTTTCTAACGCCCTTAAGGAATGACCTATTCCTATGGCTAACTCTTCTAAGTCTCTAGGGTTAGGTTGAGTGTCCACCTAATCACTAGATGTGTCTTAAGACTAAATAACTCTTAAAGTTTAAGAGAAGTCCTATATCTAAGATGGAGGGGTTGAGAGCTCATCCTAAAAATGAGGTCAATAGGTACATGGTGTGGTCCTACATTAACCACCCAATATTCTATATCCAACATTGGATTCATGGCCATTTTAGTGTTGGGGTACCGACATTGTTGGTCCTATCGATCCTCCTTCTTCCAAGGGTGATCGGTTCATCTTAGCTACCACCGATTACTTTTCCAAGTGGGCGGATGCAATCCCACTCAGAGAGATCATAGCTCAGCATGTGCTCCAATTTTTTAGGAACCATATCATATATAGGTTCTGGGTGCCTCGACGAATTATATCCGATAATGGTACTGCATTCAAGAGCACCAAAATCAACAGCTTTTCCAGAATACATGGTATTGATTGGAGATACTCCACTATCTACTACCCTAGGGCAAATGGCCTAGCAGAAGAATTCAACAAAACTCTCATCCAAATACTAAAGAAGATGCTTGACGACAACAAGCGATAGTGGCATGAACAATTAGTTGAAGCATTGTGGGCATATCGCAAACTCCAATCAGATCTACCCCGTTCTCCTTAGTGCATGGGTCTGAAGTCATTCTACTATTAGAAGTTCAACTCCCGTCAATAAGGATATCATTGGGTAGTAAAATCACTATAGAGTAGAATGCCAAGTTGCGGTTAGAAGAGCTCGAAGGTTTGGAGGAGAGACGCCTACGGGTGTGCCAGAATCTCGAGTTATACAAAGCCAAAATGATTCAAGCTCACAACAAGCTGGTCTGCCCTAGAGCTTTTCAATTAGGAGAGCTTGTTTTAGTTCTACAGAGACCAATTGTTGCCCATCGAAAGATGGGAGGCAAGTTGAACCCACTTGGGAAGGCCCTTTTGCCATAGAGAAGGCCTACCAAGGAGGATCTTATCAGCTTATTGATTATAAAGGGGAACACTCGATGATTCCAATTAATGAGCTCTATTTGAAGAAATATTACCCATAGAATCATGTTTGAAAATAATTATCATCAAAAATTCTATTCCAATTCATTAAAATATTCTCTTCTTTTGAAGCATTGCTTGCTTGTTTGCAAATCTGCCACGACGTGTTTAGGCTAGGTGTAAGAGAACCCAAGAGGCATCCTATCCTTCTTTCACAACACAAACAAAAGTTGAACACGATTCCCCCAGCGCTACTAGAATAGGTGTGAGAGAACCCAAGAGGCATCCTATTTCGACTAGCACGACTAAGTTAGGTGTAAGAGAATCCAAGCGACATCCTTTCTTGGTAGAATCGCAACTGCCATCTATGGCACCATTTCATCAAAATCCCCAGCATGTTTAAGGTAGGTGTGAGATAAAGCGACTATTCTCTTTAGCACATGTATAAAAATAAATACATATTGTCTCAGGCTATTTTGATGTGGGAGTAAGCCCTCTGTGGCACTCACTCATTAGCTGCTCTAGGTCGAGTTGACATACTACCTTGCTAGTACATCACCCTAGTGGTCACTTGTTCAGTGGATGTGATTCCCTGTGATTTCTTTCTGACTTGACCATTGTAAACTAACGAGCGCCTTGTTAGTTTGGTAGATCTCACTACGCAGCCAGTAAGCTACCTCATGTTGACTTCATTTAAGAAGATGTAAGCATGCATGCTTTCCTCTTGAACTAGCCATCATGCACTAACTAGGTTGAGTATATTTGAGGTTTAGGATAAGTCCCTCAGAGGCTCCTTTCCTCTTGACTACTTTTGAGTTGATATAAGTCCCCTAGTGGCATTCACTCGAGTCACCCTAGGTCGATAACACATGTCGAATAGACTATCCCGAATGTCAGTTGTGATAGGAGGATGTGAGTCCTCGATGCTTTCTTCCTAGGCTGATTGTCGCAAATCGATGGGCACCTTAGGTTGGTTGATGTTCGCTATGCTGGAAGCAACTCACCTGGTGGATACACCACTCTTGGCAGATTGATTCCCCGTGCTTTCTCCATGAGTTGGCCACCGAATACCTATGCAAATTATCTTCTCCAGGGTTTTGGATAAAGCCCTTAGCGGCTCCTCCCCTGCGAGCACTCTATTTGGATCATGTCCTTTGCGCTCTATTTAGACACTACCTAGGTTACTCTTGGATTGGACAGTCTCCCTTTCCTAGTAGCCACCCCTGTGGTTGGAGAATTCATTTTGCATATGTACAGATTCTCTCTTGGTTCAATAAATCTGAGATAGGTCTAGGCTAATATAAGCTCCTTCTCAGTATGATCTCTTGCAAACCAATACGGTCCATGATAAATAAACAAACAAATTAATTCACTTGTGGATTAGGAATTCAAGCCCCAAGTGGCCCCTTTCCCAAGCAGGCATCCTATCTTTAAGGCAGTGCCAGCAGAACTCCCTATAGGAATAGCTTGATTACCTAGTTGAGATAAGTCCCTAGGTTGGCACTCTCTCCGTAGTCGCCCTTAGGTTGGGTTCAGTCTATTTTTTCACAAACAGGTTACCTCGGTAGTCATTTTGCTTTGGAAGATGTAAGTCTACTACACATTCTTTCTAGCATGACTGTCGTAAACTGATGGGTAGCCCTAGGTCAGATTGACATATTACCTCACTGATGTGTCGCCCCAATGGTCTTTTATCCAAGAAAGATGTCAGTCTCTGACCTTTCTTGTCTGAATCAGCCGCTTCAAACCAAAAGGCACCCCTTTAGTTGGATAGTTCTCCCCTCGGCCAGGAAGCTACTCCCTTTGGATTGATAAATCTGAGGTAGATCAAGGCACCACGACCCCTACTCAGTTCAGTCCATCGCAAACCAATGAGATCCATCAGATATAATTAAAAAATGAAATTGACCTTGACTATCTTTGAGTTGATTTAAGTCCCCAGATTCACTCAATAGTCGACTGGTCAGTTAACATGTTACCTTGCTAATGTGTCACCCAATGGTCCCTTGTTCGGAAGATGTGAGTCCGTGCTTTCTTCCCATTGTTACAAACCAAAAAAGGCCCCTTTGGTTGGATAGTCCTACTATGTGGCTCATAGACAACTCCCTTTGGGTTGGTAAATCTGTATTTGATCAAGGCCAACATGGCCCCTACTCAGTGCAGTCCATCGCAAGCCGATGGGATCCATCAAATACAAATAAAAAAGAAACTAATTTTGACTATCTTTGAGCTAATCTAAGTCCCCAGGTATTTACTCTATAGTCAGCCTTAGGTTGGGTTTGATTCATTGTCTTACCAACTGATCACCCCAGTGATTGATCCCTACTTTGGAAGATATAAGTCTACTATACTTTCTTCCTAGTACAATTGCTACACACTAGAAGGAAACCCCCTTTGGTTGGATAGTCCTACCATGCGGTTGGTAGACTACCCCTTTGGATTGATAAATTTGAGTTAGGTCAAGGCCGGCATGGTCCCCACTCAGTGCGATCCATCGCAAACGTTCATCTCAAAATTCAAAATTTAAAATCTAAAATAAAACCAACCTTCCTCCCCAGTGGAGTCAAACTAAACAAACAAAATAAATCCAATCAACCTCCTAAGTGGGGTCAAATTAAACAAACAAATCAAATCAATCAGCTTCTCCTCAGTGAGATGCAAGTCTTTCTGGTTCCTCAGTAGATCCCAAATTCTAATCCCTCTACATTTCACAACCTCTTTTACCCGATGGATGACTTGAACTTGCTCCCCTAGCAGAGAGTTCACATTTTCATCCCCAATGGAACACCAAATCATAAATCAACAAATCAAATCAATTTTCTCCCCAGCGAGATGCAAATCAAATTAAACCTCTCATCCCCCAGCGGATGACTTGAACCTTTTCCCTTAACAGAAAGCTCACATACTTAATCCCTAGTGAATTCCTCCTTCACTCTCTTATGTCTTAGGCATAAGTAGAGTTGTGTTGCACTAAGTTTTTGATTCCTTATATGCCCCCGGGTTGGGAGTAGATCATTTCTCTTAGTTCTTGCGATCATTCAAGCGTTGTTGATCATCTCGGTCAACACCAATACGTGCGGTATGCCTTGTTAGTCACACCACACCTATTGGGCGCCCTTTATTGACCTTCCTTTTGGAGTGAGCTCTCAACTTCTCCATCTTAGACATAGGACTCCTCTAGACGTTAAGAGTTTTTTAGTCTTAAGACACTTCTAGTGATTAGGTGAACACTTAACCTAACCCTAGAGACTTAGAAGAGTTAGCCATGAGGAATAGGTTATGCCTTAGGGGTGTTAGGAAAACTTTCCTACCCACCCTATAGCTTAAACCCAATCCTTACTTTCTTCTTTCAAGTCAAACTTCAAATTCAAATCAACTTCAAATTCAATTCAACCTCAAATTCAAATCACCTTCAAACTCAAATCAATTCAAAATCAAAATTCAAATCAAATTCCAACTTAAATGACTTTTCCCAAATCACTCAAATCAATTCCAAAAATCCAAATCAATGCAAACATAAAAGATTTTTTTCATAACCCATTTATATTCTCATTTAAATTCACAAATATAAATGAAATATAAATTCAAATGACCAAAACTAAATTCAAAACTCAATTCCAAATCCAAAAATCTTTCCTAAGTCATTTTGATTTCATCTTATGGACTTAGCTCAAATCCAATCCAAATCACTTCAAACTCAAAAGATTTTTTTTCATAACCCATTTATATTCTCATTTATATTCACAAATGTAAATGAAATATAAATTCAAATGACCAAAACTAAATTCAAAACTCAATCCAAATCCAAAAATCTTTCATAAGTCATTTTGATTTCATCTTATGGACTTAGCTCAAATCAATCCAAACCTTTATATTTTCTTCTCAAACAATCAATCCTTCAATCATAAACCCAAATATAAACATAAACTTCAATCATCAAACCAAAATCAAACTAACCCAAGTCAAACCCATATTCACCCTTTTGACTTGAAATTGTCAAATGAATCAAAACCCATTTGACTCCAAATCACTTGCAATTGGATTTATATTTCAATCATAAGTCCATATATGAGTTCAACCAAACTTGAATCAAGCCTTGATCAAGCCAATTGACCCATTTAGGCTCGCTTAACCTAAAGTGACCTAAAGCACCTTTTTGAGCCAAATTCTAATCCAACCCAAATTGGATTGAACTAAGCCCATCTAAGCCTCACATTATGAGCAACACTCACCCTAAGATAATCAATCACCCAAATTGGGTTGAACCAAGTCAAACTTAGCCTTTGACTAAGTCAACACTTAACCCAAATGAAACCTAAACTAGCCAAAATCCACCATAAGCCAAATTGATTGAAACCATTGATCTAGACCAATCCAAAATCAATGATTGAACATGACCAAGTCATCATTTGAGCCAAACGTAGCCTAATTGGCCACTTGACCCAAGTTGACCCAAGTTGACCCAAGTTGACCTAAAAAGTCAAAATGTGTCAAATCTTGATCTAAGCCAAATTGATTGCAACCAATAGGTCAAATTCATTCTAAATCACTTGTTGAACTTGACCAAAATCTTAATTGGCCAACTAGACCCAACCTAGCCCAATTGACCATGAACCCAACTTGACCTAAAAGGTCAAATCAAGCCAAAATCAAACCAAACCAAAATTGATTGAAACCAAAGCTTGCAAAATATTTTAAATGATCAACCAAGCCTAAACCAACCCATGACTTAACCCAATTAGGTCAAATGGGTCAAATTGGTCAACTTGACCCATTTGACCTAAGTGAACTCAAATGAACCAAAACCAAATATAAATCAAATTGAACCAAAACAATGACACCCATAGGCTACAAATGATCATTTGAACTTGACCTAACCCATGGTTTGACCTAATTTGACCAATTGGTCAACTTGACCCAAGTTGACCCATTTTGACCTAAATGGGGCAACTTGAGCCAAATCATATCAAATAAACTACAAATTCATTGAAAATTGGCACAACCCATTTTTCAATCATTCCAAATATGCCCAAATCAAAATCAAAGGCAAATTACCATTTTACCCCTAGGTCAAAGGGTAACCTATGATCAAATTCACTTAGAATTTGATCAACTCAATGCCACTTGGCATCCTCCTAGTGGATCATTTGGACACCAAGGGAGGTGGTGCACATGACCCAATTGGTTTGGGTCAGTTAAACCCAACCCAAGGCCAAAATTGACCCATCCACTCAAAATTTTCCACATGGATCACCTCCCACACTCATTTTAGCACATGTGCACCTCCACACTCCCACTCCTCTGCCAAAACTGAACCACATGGAGCACATAACAACCAAAATAACCCATTCAATCAGGGCAATTTGATCAAAATGGCAAGGCAAGCTTGATATCCGATCCAAGTAGGGGGAGATATACTCCCCCTCATTTCCACTCAATTCATCACATGTGCATTCTATTGAGCTCAGAGGATCAAAGGAAAGCTTCTCTAAGTTTCCCCAAGCATTCCTAAGCTCATTCCAATCTCCCCTTCTCAATTTCTTCAAAGCTGAAACAAGGATGTGAGAGATTTCCACTTTGCTCAATTCTCAATCAAACTCCAATTGCTCTTGCAAGCACCATCAAGGGATTAAGTCGAGCTCATCCAAATCTCAAGCATCCAAGCCAAGGGAAGGTAGACCTAGACCAAAGCCAAGCCATTAGAGGGGAGCTTGGTCAATTAGAAGATCCTCTTCATCATAAAGCTTGAAACCTTCAACAATCCTTCATCTCCACTAGACGAAGCTACTTCCACCATTGGAAATACCGGTGATAGCCTCCGGTGAGGTATGAATCAAAACCGAGCTTAGGTTGAAAAATCTTTGGTCCTTAGTGAAGGGAATTGTAATCCCTTTGAAATTCCACCATTAGATCTTCTTCTCTATGCTTCTTAATGATGTGGGTTGAATCCCAGCCTTATCCGAGCTCAAGTGAGCTCGGATCAAGCCATGGAGGATGGATGGTCTCCATCTCCCTCAGGCAAAGACAGGGATGAATCATGGACCATCCATCCTGCGTGTTTTGATGGACGATCCTGATTAAAACACGGTAGATCCATTGATTAATCCCTTTGAAATCACGGTATAATCCTGGTCGATCCTTGATCGGACGGCCCAGGAAAAAGCGCGTAGCACCGCCTGCTGATGCGACAGCTGATTTGATAACTTAAATAACCAATCTCATCATGCCACATGAAAAGCGTGCACCACGTCAGTAGCCCATGTGGCGTTGATGGGATTAGTTAATTAATTAGGGCTATTTAATTACCATTTAATTGCAGAAACTTCATAAATTCATAATTTAATATAAAATATTAGAAAAATATAAATGAGGAGTCACCTTAAAGATGATTGAGAGGGGAATCTAATAAAATTATTTCTAATTGATTTTAAATAGTTTATTTTCCTAATTAGGGTTTAATTGAAAACCTAATAATCTTAATTACTTGACTAATTAATTCCAAACTTCTCAGACATGTTTAGGGGATGACTTCTACCTCCCCTAATTTTCTTGGAATTTATTAATGAGTTAATTAGGAAAATTAATTAATGAACCCCTAATCACTCCCTTAATTAATTAAATGATTAATTATTCTATTAAATAGTTATGAATCCATTAATTAAGCTTGCTAATCACTATGAAATATTGAATGGACTTAGGGAATGAGATTAGGATGCATTTTCCAATCTCTTCTCCCTAAGTTCACTCCATTTAGAAAACACTTAATCAAGTTGTAATTAATGGCTTAATCACCTCATTAATAAATTCAATTAATTAAAATTTAAAACCAAATCATTCCAAAACTTAATAATCTTAATTCTTGGGAAGATACTTAGGTGTTCAATAACCTAAGTAGCTTCAAAGGAAATTATATCCAACTCACATGTGTGGGAAGGTTATGAAAGTACTTAATTAAACCCTTAATTAACTAATTAATTAATTAAATATTATGAATCCATTAATTGCTTTCTAATCACTTGAAATTTGAATGGACTTAATGATTAATGCATTTCATCTCTTCTCATAATTGTATTTGAAAACACTTAATCAAGTTGTAATTAAATTAATTCACCCTTAATAAATAAAATTAAAATTTAAAACCAAATTATTCTAAAATTAATAATCTTAATTCTTGGGAAATACTTAGTTCAATAACCTTCTCAAAAGAAATCATATCCAATCACATAAATAAATCTTAATTAAATTTCTTAATTAATTAATAATTATGAAATTCATTATCTTTATTTTTTGATTACTAATTTAAATTTTATGTGATTATATATCATATGTTCTCATAATTGTTTGAATAATTATGTTAAATGATGTAAAATATGCTTAATTCACACCTTAACCTAAATAAAATATAAAATCAACTTAATTATTCTAAAAATTAAACTAAAGCAATTCACATATAGAGGAAATGACTTAGGACCAACAAACTCTTTCTCACAAATCATTTTCAAATCAAATCCAAAAATAAAAATAAAAATCTCTTTAAATAATTTTGATTCACTTTAAATAATCTTATTTTATAATTGCCAGAATTATAGGATGAATAAAATTCATATCTTCACTTTATCTCTTTAACATGTTAAATGTTGTTTTGATAAAATCATGCATTCATATTTGAAAAATCAAATTAAAATGAAATATTTCCTTTATGTCAAATTGTATGCTTTGGCTAAGAAAGAAGAATATTTGATTATCATTACTAAATAATTATTTTAAAACTTATAAATCATTGTAAATCATGTACTTATAATCATGTGATTATAGCATAAAAATGTGTTATATGATCTTTCCTTCTCCTTTTAACATGGATTTATATGCAAAATGTATAGTTCATTTGAAAAGACACAAGTGTAAATATTCCTATGCCTTTCCATGTTATGACTTAGAAGGATCTTTATGTTTACACATGTAAATGTATAACCAAATCAAACAAAATCTTTGCATGATTCTTCATCCATTTGCTTTCATACATGCACATGTATTTAAAAAAGTGGTATATTAATACATTTGTGATTTAAGTATAATAGTCTTTGTATTACACTTGTAGAAAATAATGTCATTACTCATGTCCTTGATACATGTAAATATGCATTTGATTAATGGATAAAAGAATCTCTTATTTCTACTTAATAAAATCATGCATTCATGAAACATCCAATTTTTTTTTAAACAATATCTCTTTGCATTCATCATTAAGGTGTGCTAAGATTTTGCTTTACATGTATAGATATGCTTAGGATCATTCATATGCATGGTGTACTTGTTGGAAAGAAATAAATGGTTGTGTGTTATGTGGTAGTAATTCACCTTAATTAGTCCTAAAATGTCTTTCTTATTGAATATGTTTATTTAGAGAAAATATAAACTTAGGGTTAATTAAAATACATAATAAAACATTCACTAAAGAAAAATTATTAATGAATCTACCTTAGAAATTACTTAAGGTAGAGATGAAAGAGAAGTTCTGTTCTCTTTTCTTCTATTTACAACACTTAGTAATTAAATGTAGGTTCATTCAAACCAAATCAAATCATCAAATAAAATTGACCAAAATCAACTAAATCACTTAAAATGAAACCACCCTCTAAGTTGAATCCTTTCACACTTAGAAAATTCCAACCTTAAAGCCAAGCTAAGACATGCCACATAAGCCTTAAATGGCACACACATTAGGCTAAGTCACCATTTCTAGCTCTATGTTAGGATGGTGCATGGTTTGATGCCTGATTTTATTTTGTGATGTAATATTTTTAGACAAGATGTTAGGGTGTATGTGTGTAGACTGAATGGTAGGGCGATCTTAGCCTAATCATATCTTCTGTAGGGGATAATGCTTAAGGGGCGCTGTAATAAAAAATATAAATGATTTTGCTATGTAGGTTGCTTATACCCCTGAGCATAATCCAAATTAGGTCAGGTGGACTTGGTTACCCATGTGTGGGGTGCTAAGTCCAATTTATTCATATAATTGCTTGGGATGTGTGGTGTGTTTAGCTAATATCTATTTTATAGGTTTTAGTTAGATTTACTTTTCCCATTTTCATGTAATTTTTGCAATTAGGATTTGGAATGAATGTTATGGGGGATTAAGGTGAACATTGGTCATAAGATTATGTCTTATATTCCATGTGAAGCCTTTGGAGCAATCACATTCCAACCAACCAAAAGAAGGAAAGAAAGGAAGGAAGGAAAGAAGCAAATCAAACATGAAAAAAGAAGAAATGAAGAATGAAGACTCTGATAACATAAATTCCTTCTAAATTGTAATTATTCATTTATAATCTGGGTTGTATAAAGGTAGAGCTCGGCTACCCATATTTCTTTTTGGGTTTGTGTGGTGGAGCCCGACCACAAAGGCCTTTTATTCTTTTGTGCTAGTTTTATAAAATTATTTGATGTTTGTTTAGCTTGTGCATTAAGATGGCATGATTTTTCTAGTTTCTTCATTGGTTGATGAATGGTCTGGATGCGATTAGGCTCCTAGGAAAAATAAATTTTCTATCCAATTAATCAACTCAAAATTAAAATTAAATAACTCATAATCTCACCTAAAGCCTAGGACATAAATCAAGATAATAAAAAATTTAGCAATCCCTTAGCTGGATGTTGTATGTTTCACATCATGCATAAAATTATCTTGCTTATGGAGGGCTTCTACCTTTGCCAGAGAATATGACTTCACTTTTGAGAGCCATGGTGAAAACACACCTCCTTTTTGGGGATTCCTGCAACTAAGTGGATTCCGGAGTAGTGCTGCTAATTTTAGCCCATAACTAATTTCTCATGTATTAGGCATATGAATCTCATAACCTGTGTCAAATTAATTGTCCAAAAATGAAAATAAACTTAAACAAAATTTGCATTAGATTAAGTCATGAGTTCATACCCTACATGATCTAGTTTCTTAGGGAGTGAGTTTAAGGACTTAATCTTCTTTCTAAATAAACAACAACCTAGCTATCTTACAAAAGCATAAGACGTACCTACATATATTTAAAATCGTAGGAGGAGTTAGTTGTGGCCACCCCCAGGCGGTTGTAAGCCCAACAGTCAGGTGGTTTATCCTCTCTTGTGGAGGTAAACCATATGTACATTTTCTCCTTAGATTTAGGATGTGCTTTGGCCCTCTCCAAAGCTCCCTAGATTTAGGATCCGAGGTTGATGTTTTCCTTTACGAGCTACAAGCATAAATCCACCTCTTAGGTATTTCTATGATCTTGTATCATGGAATTGTAAGTCCTAGATTTCTAATAAAAATTCAACTCAAACTATATAATTCCTCTAAAATTCAAAAATGTAAAGCTCAACCATTGATAGCTTGGGATGCTCGCTAGATTTTCTAGCATCGTGAGCATCCCCTACTTATCTCCCTTTGATTTCGATAATAACTCCCTTTTGATCAATCCTATTTGATCTTTCAAAAATAACTAATTGATTGATAGTCTTATCTTTGAAATCTTCGTAGACAACGATCATTTATCTTAATCGAGAGTATTCTTAAGGAATCTCATTCCTTAAGATGTAATTAACTATGGGGGCTTACCTCCATAGGGAACTTAACGAACCCGGTTTAAATTAAATTCTACTTTACTTTTTGGAAAGATTCTCTCGTACATTCGAAGACCCATTGTCCTTAGGAGTCCTTATTAGGTGATTAAGTCAATTGTAGGATGGTGATTTTTGTCTTTCGAGATAGTACATCATTCTCAATATCGAACCCGATCACCCTAATAAGAACATCTGTGGATCTACGTGGTGTCCAACAAACGTGTTATTTTATTTTCATTTATTCATTTAGATGAAAAAAAATCACCACAATCATCTACCAGGCTGCTAGTGTTTTTAAGATATCTAATCTCTCTAGAGTTTTAAGTCACTTTTATAAGAAATATGAGAGTCTATTTGTATTTATTTAGAGCAATACTTTGATAATTTTAGTCAAAATTTATCAACTATTATTAGATGATTTATATTTATTCTCTTGATCATAGATTATTCTTTAGGCATTCAAGTCCCTTAATAGACTTATTAGATGTATATATATATATATATATATATATATATATATACTTATTTTGATTATAAGCATATACAATGCACAAATCATTTGCTCTTTGAATAATGTCATGTCATTTTAATTATACTTAAAGTATTTGATTTAGGCTAATTTAGACTCAAATCAAGATATTGTTTATGTCAATAGACTCATCTCATTAGAATATTTATTTTTACTATTAAATTTAGTGAAACTAGAGCTTGAATAATAATGAAATCAATTTTAAAGTTTTTAATTGATATATTTACATAAAAAATCCATGAAATAAACTTAAAATGAGTTTGACATATAAACCAATTAATTATTCATATACATTTATTTTAAAATTAAAATTCTTAAAATCTATTTGATCAAATTTCAACCGAATGAGGGGGTGATGGCTGTATTAAGTAAATGATGGATTAAAGATGATAGTTACATGTATTAGAGTTAATTTTTGCACTTAATGCTATTCCATGTCAGTTGCTCTCCGCTTTGGAAAAGGGTTCAGCACATGGAGCACTATGGGTTAGTGACACAAATATTTTAATAATTAAGTTTTTTTTATACAAAATAAATAAAGTAACATTACAAAGGAAAGATTTACATTTATAACATATAATTTTTATGAATTAACATATTAAAATTAAATATTTATAAATATAGTAATTTTTCTTATAATATTAAATATTTTAGTATTATTTATATAAATATAAAATTTTAAATTGTTTATTATATATATATATATATATATATATATATATATATATATATATATATATATATATATATATATATATATACTCAAAACATTTTAAATAAAATTAATTATTTAAAATAAATTTCAGTTATTTTGTTAAACATATAAATATTTCATTAACATGAACTTATTTCGATTAATATATCATTTATTAATTTATTATATATATATATATATATATATATATATATATATATATATATATATATATATATATATATATATATATATATATATATATATATATATATATATATATATATATATATATATATATATTTATATATATATATATATATATATATCAACTATTATCATTACTTCAATGATTGCACTATCATCACTAAATTATTTCATTATAGAATTACAATTGATCATCAGTTTGATCGATGGTATTGCATGTTTTTAATTTTTTTTATTAGTTTGACATTTTTTTTGTAAAACTGATTTAATCAAATAAAAAGTTGTATTATTCTAATTGCTTCAAATATTAAATTAATACAGCTCGAGAATCATAAACAAATAAGTGAGAGAAGATCAATCTAGTTATTATTTATTATCATATTAAAATTATAAATTTTAACAAATATTACTTGGTATCTTTCTAAATACATTTTATAAAGGTAAAAGTTAATTATGTTCTTTTTTAATTAATTACATTTCGGTTTATCCAAAATCAATACAAACTTAATATGCTAAAGTTTGGCTTAATTTAATTCATTTTGAATAAAAACTTGGTTAATTTGATTCTATAAATTTTATAATGAAAATATTTAACTTAGCTAATTCATTAATAAAACTATCTAAATCCATTAAATGCATGCCATTGAGTTTGATCTATGTTAAACCACCAAAATTGACCTCATGCCAACAACAACCTCCTCCTCCATCTCCTATACAAATCTCATCTCCAACTTCCATTTATAACAACATATGTAATATTAAATCTTCATTATCAGTCAACTAATAGACTACAGGTATAGTATCAATATAAATACCGGCGGCCTGCAGCTCATGAGGCGCTACTGCTGCCAGCAGGCTCACGTATGCCAAAAAACCGCGATGAGGGTTTTTTTGCTTTTGTGATTTTCAGCAGTTTCCAACTATTTTTTTTTGGATTTTTACCTTTTTGCCCCTATAGGGGGTCTATAAAAACCCCCCTAGGGCCAAAGGAGAAGGCACACTCCTCATATGCTCGAGTGCTCCTCTTCTTCTTAAGAGAAGGTCGTTCGAATGCGATCAAGGCCCGTGGTTCATACGGCGAGGCTGTGATTTCCCCTCGAAAGAGGTGTCAACCGTCCTCGTCGGACCGACTGGGTTTAGAGGCCATCAAGGCCCGTGGTTTATATGACGAGGCTGCGGTTTTCCCTCGAAGAGGCATCCCGGCAACTCGTGGACCCGGCCGTTGAGGATCAAGGCCCATAGTTCATAGTGAGGCTCGATTTTCCCCAGGAGGCGTCCAAGTCTCGTCGAACCGGCCAGTTCGGTGGTGATTAAGGCCTGGTTCGCAAGTTCGGTTTTCTCAGCAGTCCTCATCCGGATGAGCTATCCCAACAATGCGATTAAAATCAATCCTCCTCAACGGCGACCGAAAGCGGTGACCAGCAATGTGACCCAAAACGGCGGCGGTAGTGGCTAGCAGAAGCGGGGTGGTGAAACGGCGACAATGGCGGCGGTAGTCGATAGTGGCGGCGGCGTCGATGTGAGGATGGCGGTGGCAAATGGTTGGCAGTGATGGCCGTCGGTAATGAGCGGCGTCGATCCGTAGTTCAAATTCTTCAGTAGAATTAGATTTCTTGAAACTTCAATGGATGGTTCAAGAGTTGATACGCATGGCAGGGAAGCGTAGTAGGATCCTCTCATTCGAGCAACTCGAGTCGATAGATAATTTTAAAGTATCATTCTCCATGATATTACTTGATGTCGTTAACTTGCATGTGAGGGGTATAATCAAATCTGCTGAGGATTTTTAACCCATCCAATGTTGTTTGTCAAAGTGTTACTTGATGACATTAACCTGTACAGAAGAGGTCGAATTGAATCCGCTGAGGATTTTTGACCCATCCGAGGTTGTTTGTCAGAGTGTTACCCAATGATGTTAACCTATATGGAAGAGATCGAATTGAATCCGCTGAGAATTTTTGACCTATCTGAGGTTATTTGTTAGAGTGTTACTCGATAACGTTAACCGGTATGAAAGAGGTCAAATTGGATCCGTTGAAGATTTTTGACCTATCCGAGGTTGTTTGTCATAGTGTTACCCGATGACGTTAACTATATGGAAGAGGTCGAATTGAATCCGCTGAGGATTTTTGACCTATCCAAGGTTATTTTTCAGAGTGTTACCCGATGACGTTAACCTATATGGAAGAGGTGAGTCGAGCACGATGATTTTGACTATCCGAGGTTGTTTGTCGAGTGTTACCGATGGCTTGTATGGAAGAAGTCGAATTGAATCTGCTGAGAATTTTTGACCTATCCGAGGTTGTTTGTCAGAGTGTTACCCGGTGACGTTAACCTGAATGGAAGAGGTCGAATTGAATCTGCTGAGAATTTTTTACCTATCCGAGGTTGTTTGTCAGAGTGTTACCCAATGACGTTAACATATATGGAAGAGGTCGAATTGAATCCACTGAGAATTTTTTGGCTATCAGGGTTGTTTGTCGAGTGTTACCGATGTTAACTGTATGGAAGAAGTCAATTGAATCTGAAGATTTTTGACATATCCGGGTTGTTTGTCGAGTGTTCGATTACGTTAACTATGGAAGAATTGAATGAGGATTTTTGACCTATCCGAGATTGTTTGTCGAAATATTACCAGCGGCAGTAACCGATGACACATAAGTGAATATTAAAATATAAACAGAAAACCAAACATTAAAATAAGAGATTATAAATTTCAATAAATAATTTATAATAGTATTTTTACTAACGATGGTCCCTACTTCCCATGAACAAAAAGCCAACAATAGTGTAATATATAAATAAATAATTAATTTTAATTGCACTTATGTTCACTTCCACTTGTTGTAGTCGTTGCTTGCATGGAGGGGTGTGCACTAGTTGGTTCAAACCAAAAAATCGAACCGAACCAATATTATTTGGTCGGTTTGGTTCGATTTTAAGTCTCAAAGTTCGGTTTTTTATTGTAAATGCCTAGTTATTTGATTTTTTATTTTTTTTCTATTTTTTTTAAAAAGATTGGATAAACCAAATAAACCAAAATTAGTTAAAAAGTCAAATATAAATATATAATTTTGATTGTAAATGCTTAATTATTTGTATAGATTTATAGATTTCTACTTGACTAAGAAATTTCTAATATATAAAATTTATTAGATTGTTTTAATTAATTAGTTCAACAAAAAATATTTTTATTTTTATTTTTATATGCTGTTCGGTTTAATCGAAAATCGAACCGAATAAACCGAATTATAATTCAGTTTGGCTAGTTAGTTTTATATGTTATTTAGATGGTTTGGTTATTTTAAATTATTTGGTTTGGTTTGTTCAGTTTAACAAAAAATTCAACCGAACCGATCCAACCAACTGAATGCTCATCTTTACTTGCACATATATTGCTCTGCCACACGCCACCCGTTGCCTTCCGCGCCTTTTCAAGGCATTTTAAATATATTTAATAAATACAAGAGGTATTTCAATATAATTAATTGGCGTTTAATGAGACAGCTTATGTATTTCTCTAATTCTATTGGCGAAGGAAATTAAGAAAAAAAATTTATGAAACTCTTAAATAAAGCTCAAAGTTTATTATGTTTATATTAATCAATTTAATCTACATATTCTTAATAGTGATTTTAATTGTTATGTTGATTTACCTGAGATGACATATATTTGTAAAAATGTTGCAATTTAGGACTAATATATCAATTATTATAGTTCCATGTTTCAAATTTTGTACGTAAGAAGCATTTTTAGTTGTATAAATTGAAAAGATATTCAATTAAAAATGTTAGGCTTGAGAGATTTTAGATAAAATAAATAGATATGTTGTGCTATCTTTATATTATGAAACCAAAGAGTAGCCATTAAAAAAATAATAAAATACAAAACTTTCATACGAAGAGAATGATGTGATAATATATAGGAACACCTGATATAGAGTGAGAGATTATAATTAAGTTACTTCTAAGATTAAGGGCTCATTTGGGGCAGTTGCAGATTTTTTAGAAGCTGTAAGTCATTCTTAAAAAAGCTAGTGGAGGAAAATTTATTCGCTGATTATTTAAAAACTAAGTTCAGAATCTGCTATACTGAAACTATTTTGCATAAATGACTAAAATATCCCTGTCCATATTAGCTGAATAATTTTAAATAGAATAAACAAAAATAGAATAAGTAATTTTTATATATAGTCATAAGTCAACTAAATTGCATTAAATGTTACACGCCACTTAATAAATAACACTACTTAATAACAGTAATATTAAAATTATAAGTATAATAACTAATGCGATCAAAATATTAAGTTTACTATCTTGATCAAATCTTTTTAAAAATTTTTCTCTATTGTTACCCTACTAGCATGATCACTATTTGATGTGTCACCCTCGAATTCACCAACTCATCTAAAATAATTGCAATCATCTTCTATTCTATTTCTTGGACATTTAAAAAATCTTCTCTCATAATTTTCTTCCATACATGAAGTGAATACATAACATGGCAAATCATAGTTACAATACACAGCTCTGACTCAGTAGAGCTCCTTGAACTCATATTTCCTGATAAAAAAATTATATAAGTAATAAAAATATTAATATGAGGACGGGTGACATTGCATAATATTTTCAAAAAAGTAGTTAAATAACAAAGTATTTATATCCCAACAAAATGATGTAAATTTTATTAACATAAATAGAAGATACACAATCTTTGTAGGAGAAAAATCTTAAAGCTAATGCTCCTAAGAGCTACATCAGACTTAATAAAGAAATTCCCCTAACTAATATAAGAATAGAATCCAGGAAAAAACTAATGTGAAAAATAGCAACAAGGTAGTTGTCCCCCCATGAGAAAGGTACATAAGCATTGCAAAGTTCTGCCATATACAAATATCTGCAAGAAGCTCAAAAAAGATATAACCAGGCGTACAAAGATGCATTAAAAGAAAATAAGAAGGATGGCTCAGGCTCAGACAGCGTTTTCTCAAGGGGCAACAATCTATGTGAGCATCAAAACTTCAAATGAAGGATAACAATCACATAAGATGCCACCAGCCAATAAGAGAATTGGAGAATCATCCCAGCCATCATGTCCACTTATCTCGATTATTACGCTCAGTCCAAAAACATAAGCTAGGTACCACCAAAACAGGCACCAAAATAGGCCAAAGCCACAAACACAACAAGTCCAACCAGCCAAACAAAAAATATAGCCAGCCAACTCCCACCAACAAGCCAAATAATCATCCCACACCACCAAAACAGGCACCAAAATAGACCAAATATTGAACTTGTAGTAACAAAATATTGAACTTGTATGTAAGAAAAAAAAATACTCTTACCACTTGCAAGCTACAAGAAATCTATCCCACAATGTCTTAAAGAAACCAAAGAAAAATATTAACCACAACTAACGAGCATTATATGAATTATGCTGTGATCACCCTAAACCGACAATAAAGGTAAGAAGTATGTATATATGTTAACAACAATAAAATTCCAAAAATAGATGATGTGTGATGCCTAATAAACAACAACATAGATTTGAACGGCCTACATGAAGCTTGCTGCAATCACCAAATGATCTGAATGGCATTGAAATACCTACATGTTATATTCAACAGTCACAATACCAACTAGATTCAATCCACCATAGGCAATCATAAAAGCAACCAACCCATGTACTAAAGTAGAAGAACAATAGCACTAGGCCATAATAAACCAGACAGGGAAAAGAAAACAACAACAGCTAGCTACCCACCCCAACCACAATGAAGACCTAAACTGAAATAGTATACCAATCAGAAATAACAACAACAACATCAGGAAGAACAGCCCAATGACTCAGCCAACTAAGAAATAGAAGGTAGCACCACCCCGGATCAGGCCACATATATTATCGCCTTCTCTACACCAGCCTAACCACCCAAAGATAGAAGTAAAATGAAAGTGTGCTAAAAATACTAAGAACAGCACAATGACAAACCCACAAAGAATGCAGATCCCCTAAAATCCTCCCAAAATGGCTTTGCTCGATAACAACTGACTTGATTACATATAGAACGAAAGAAGAGGAGAAAAACCAGGGGAAAGAAGGTAGCACCACCCATTTCAATTGGAAACAATAGAAAAACCGAATCCTCCTAATCCATTGAAAAAAATCTCAGCCCTAAACAACAAATTGAAATAGTAAACAAAAATGCCACATCTGATTTGATTACATATAGAACAAAAGAAGAGAAGAAAACTCAGTTAACTATGAACCATAGATATAAGGCAAAACCGAGAAGACGACATCTACTAAAACAAATCGTAGGAGTGAAACCGTAAAGAAGGAAAGTACATATCATAGCTGATACCGTAAAGAAGTAAAGATATGAGGTAGAGGATACTTGCTTGGGGATGAAAGATGGGAAGAGAAGCTCTGGTCATGAAGTTTGAGGCGAGGGTAGGCGAGGTGGAGTAAGAATTCTCGGGGTCATGAGTTTGGGGCGAGGGCAGGCGAGGGCAAAATTACAGAGCATAAAAAAAATTTTGCTAAACGCGATCAAATGACCCTAATTAGAAAACAATGTTTTCGAATAGGAAGCTGAGCCGAAAATTCATATAATGCATTAAATTATATCAATTTTACATAACATATTTAAACTTGTTTGAATCAAACTATGAATAACTTTAAATAAGTGGTATATGATTAAAAGAGCTATACTATGAAAATAAATAATGATCATATTTTTCTATTATGAGTCATATAAAGGTATATATATATCAAATAATTTTTATATAAAATTAATTAAAATTTGTATTATGCCTTTCTATAAATAGATGTAATGCTTTCACAAAAAATAATAAAAAAATTTATATACATACTACATAATTCTCATGGATTTACAAATTCAATATCTAAAATTTATATATATAATATCTTATTATGTGTGCAAAGATGTATTTTAATTTAAAAAATTAATGATAGAAATAATTTTAATATGATATTAAAAATTTAAGTATTATACATATAATATATAAATATTAAATTTTTTAAAAAGAAAATTTAAGCTTTCAAGATACTCATTAGCAAAGGAGAAAAACTCCCAACAAATTCCTCCAGACCTAAACAATTATAATTTAAATAGTAAATACATAAAAGAAATTTATAAATTAATCATTATATATATATATACAATTTAATCATCTTTTTTATTTTTTAAACTATCCATATTTATATATTTACTTGTGCCATAATTAAGTTATTGAAAATTTTATAAAAATAAAAAATATGAGTTAAACTTTTATTATGAGTTTTAATATTTTAAAATTAATTTGAAAAATTATAATTAAAAATTGTTAATTTATAAATATAGAAGAATAGTATTATATATGTAAAAGATTTAATTTATAAATATATAAAAATTATATATTATAATTCATTTTTACCCGCTTCCCAACGCGCCATTTTAGAAGATCTTCGATTTCCTCTTCCCTCCATCTATCTCTCAGTCTCTTTCTATGATTCCAAAGAGAACGATGACAACTACGGCCTGAGTTAATGGCAGATTTAGAATGCGGATACGAAGAATCATTTCCACAAGAAGTGGAGCCATTGGAGGAAAGAGCCTCAACCTTCTCAAAGGCTCCAAAATCGATCAAGGTAAGCCGTTTCTTCTTCTGCCGCATCTTGTTCTTATTCTTTATTCTTCATCCTCTTCTCAAGGACTTCAACAACGCACTTCCTTGTTTTAATCCCATCATCTTTTCAGCCTTTGCGGAAGCGAAGGCTAAGAAGAAAGGTGGGAAGAAGCACAAGGTAAAATGGATGAGGAGGCCGATGGTGATGCCCGAAGCCATTCTCGAGTTTCTTGACGAAAACCTCCGTGAGAATGCCATTAGATACCTTAGCAACTTCCTTATCGAGGTTGATTCCTTTTTCTTAGCTTTCATGGGTTTTTTTTTTTTTTTTTGGCATTTTCTTTATTCAACAGTTTGAATTTGTATGTTGATTTTTCTCTAAGTTGGTGGCTAATTGCATTTCTTTATCTGTTCTCCTAGTTCCCTTCCTTTTCTAGCTAAACTAATTTCCTTCCAGTGGTTATTCCTTTCTTTCCTACTTGAGATTCTTGTAGTTATCTTTTCAAAAGAAAATTGGGTTTCATTTTTTAAGCTTGACTTCTTTTTCTTTTCTCTGATTTAACCACTCCTAGTTCAGTCATATGGCCTGTTAATTCATGGATTTCTGATTATTTGTTTATTGAAAAAAAAAATTTGTAGATTGTTAACCTTGTGTTAGTTGCAATAATCAAATGAGATTCTCCTAATTAATAATTATGGAATTGTTCTGTTCATTGTGCTATTATATGACCCCGCCTTTGGAGGAAGTAACAGTTCCACTCAACCTGGATTTGGATTCTCTTTGAATGACTAGGATTTGTTTTTGCATGTGGATGATAACTGGAGAGCAAATAATTTACTAGGCTCTTGTTCTTTTTTTTTTTTTTTTGACTTTTAATTTTAGATGCTTTTGGCTACAGAAAAGGGAGGAAGATCCAGGTAATTACAACCGAGCTGGATTTTTGTTGTATTTCTCCTGTAGTACGATGTCCACATTGCTACAGGTCATGAATCGATTTTCATCTTGAGTTTCTTGTGATAGAAAGTTTATGTGGTCCAACACAGGAGGTAGTGAGCTTTTACAGAAAGATGTCAGAAAAAGCACTAAATGTGAGATCCATCAAGCGTCTTGCTAATGTTCTTTTCCAGGTTAGCCCTTGTTCATCTTTATTTTGTATTTTGTGCATTCACATTTTCTATTAATATGATGAGTTTTTCTTTTCATATTGGCAGTGTATCGCAGCTAATAATGGAACAAGACAAAAGTTCGTTGATGGTGAGACTCTTCCCAGTTCTAGCATTGTTTGGCATTGTGAACATTTTTGGCGTAAAATTTAAACTTGGTTTTTTGAAGTTTACAAATTTTTCTTTGAAACGATTCATTGGAAAAATATAGCACAGAAGTAACATGTCTGAGTTGATGGAATTTTGTATTTTGTTTTAAAATAATTTATTATGTTGTATTTGTTTAGATTACTTTGCCAGATAAATCATCAGGTTTTGCTTTGCTGAAGTTCATTGTGCTTTGTGGTGGTTGATTAATTCCATATTTTTTTTGTTGTAATTAGAAGCCATTTGATTCTATTATTATTTGAAATATGATTAAGAACTGTACATTTTCAGTACTGCAGTAGTAACAATTAATTGCTTGGTTTTGAAAAGTGAGTGCAAGAAATATGATCTGATGAATGATCTTCACCAATGTCTTTAATGGTTTTCTATTTATTCCAACGTTAAAAAATTCCACAAAAATTTATCTGTTTAGATTTCTTATCACTTAAGCTTATTGAGTTTCTCATATTTTCATTCTTTATCTCTTCTACCTGCAAACAAATATCTTGTAGAAGTTTTATCTAGTTAAGTCATTTCAGTACCTTATGAAAAAAAAAAAAAGCAAACTCAATGCATGAAGCTTCTGCCCATACATTTCATACTACAGTTATCATCAACCTCACGGTTTACAGCAAAATATTTTCATTTTGCTACAACCTATATGTTTTATTTGGATGCTTTATCTACTGCAGCCTGCATTCCAGATTACTTGATTCCATTGATACAGTTCGAATGCACAATAGATGTGTTTGATAACATTCGTGCTATTTGCCTTTTATGCCAGGTAACGTGCTTTCTACATGCCACACCATTGATTGGTCTGAGACTAAGACTCAGTGGTATCTTTTTTTTTAAAGGCAGGAGAACCTTTTTGTTATCGATTGGACTATTAAAAGTAATATACTTGAAGTTTGTCACACCATTTTACAAGTGAGCTTAACAAAGTGGTAGTGTGATCTTTCTTTCCTCGGCATTTTTCCTTTATTATCTTTTGAACTTCTTTATCAATCTCCACATTTTCAGTTCTTATCCATCTTTTTGTGTTTTTATGTTATGCAATGGTTATTGACTCAACATTATGACTATGTTTTAGGTATAAATATGCACTAACAAGCCTGCATATAACACTAATTGTTAGTATGAGCGAATAATCATCGGATCACTATAAAAAAATGAAAAATAAATAAATTTAAAAAAAATACAAAATGTGTGACTTTTTTGAAACACACATATGACAATTATTTAATTTCCTCTTCTATATTATGACAAATTTATGCCCTAATAAGAGTTTAAGTTTAAAGCTTTTTAATACATGATTAATAATAAAGGTGGCAATGAGTTTGACTCTAATGTCTTAGTGCTTAGCTTTCAGCCCAAAAACTATTACATTTAACACATCTCTCATATGGAAATCCATTAGCCTTGATAGCAGGGGCTATCTATAGAATGGGCTTGTAGAGCTTGAAAAAGTGTCATAGTGACTCTAAAGATTGACGATTGTTTCTTTCTATCACTCCATTTTATTAGAAAATATTAGGGAAGAAAGATTAGTAGAAAATACTTTATTTTTGAAGGATGATGATAGTGTGTGATTAAAATGATCACGACATTATTATTATGAAAAAAATGTCTCTTAAGGTTTAATTGATTCTTTATCATGATAGTGAATATAGGGACTTGTGGGCTTCAAAAATTCGCGCTTGACCTCTTGTTGAAAAGAGTTTAGATTTAGTATCGAGTTAAACTTTCAAAAAGCAGATGAGATTGCAAATAAGACACTACCTAGACATTTCACCATCATTTTATGAGGATTTTAGATCTGGTTCCAAGTTTCTTATAAATATAAACACATATAGTTAATTATCCCTCTCAGTGAGAGAGAACTTTGATTAAGGTTAGTTGTTAAGTTGTTAATTGCTTAGCATATAGTAGTAGCAAATGGAGTTTCAAATTTAAAAAAATCATCATTGTTAACTTAAATTGTGAGGGAAATGATGCTACACGATCAAGACCCCATGGTTCTATCAGTTATCAGTGGTCTTTAATCTACTTAGTCAGAGGTGGTATTCAACCCAACCTAATCAAATGATTTTTATTGACAATCATCAGTTGCTTTGTCTATGGGAACCTCATAGATTTGGGTTAATGTTTGCCTAAGGAGACAGCTTTAAGTCCACCTTAGCTAACATATTGTCCTGTTAGGTGCACTATATGGTTCATAACTCAAAGGATTAAGCTATTAAGGAATATAAGGGCTACAATTATGACCGTAATTAGTAGAGTTATTGAGAGGCCAAATCACCTGGTCAGAGGACTCTGGTCATAACCATTATTTTTTTGATGTTATTTAGAAGCAAAATTATTCGAATAGAGAACACGGGTTATGTTCTTACCGGTGTTAGATTTATTTGAGAATGAACATAGCAATGCACTTGACTTGATATTGACTTCTTTCTGAGCTAATTTTTTTTAATTTGTCACCTCCGATAAACGATTTTGGAAGGCGGTTAGATAGATCTTTTTTCTTTAAAATTTTAAATGATGAATTTCATTTGATTAATATGTCTTGATTAAAATTTAAGATCACTTCATGATCGATTGACATTTGTATTTAAGATGGCTTGATGTTAGAATTTTAGAGATTATTGATAATAATAAATCCCTCAGGTTAAAGTTTACAATCAACACAATCATCATTAAGATAGACTTTATCAATTTTGCATGTTTGCTCGCAAAAGATTGGGTTTAGGGCTTGCATTTTGAAAACTTGGATTTGAAATGATTTAACTTTAGAATTTTGAAAATTTTGGTAATATTAATCCTTTCGGTTGAAATATTCGATTAACATGGCCATTATTAGAGTAGGCTTTGTCAACTCTATTAATCTAATAATAAGGAATCGGGTCTAGGATTTGTATTTTGAGAGCTTGAATTTGGAATGACTTAACAATAGTATTTTGGATACTTTGATAATATTAACCATTTCGATTGATATTTCCATTTATAATAATCTCTAATTGAGCAACCGTCACAAGCTCAGAAGTGTTAGGCATGTCATGGGGGTAGGTTGGGGAGCTAATTGATTAATTTCATTTTTCTCCTCGAGTGCACTATACGCTTTAGAAGCTTGAGGGTGTTGATGGATTAGTAGGCACAACACTAGTTGTCTAATGATTGGTAGGTGGAACAGACATTGATATCGCTACTATATTTATTTGCATCATCTACATCATTATGTTCATTTGTGGCAACATTAGATTTATTTTAATATTTAATTATAAGATCTCTTAATTTTTGCATTCTATTTTTGTTCTTGGCCCAATGTAGCAATGTTGGTAAACAAAGAGTTAATTTCTTATCTTTCCTATTCTTCTTCTTGTTCATCACCTGAGGAGGAACTTGAAGATTTCCTCTCTATTTGCTCAAGTGTCGGCTCTTCAATGTGAATAGGAGGTGCAGTCCCACACTGCTTATGTTGGTACTATCGTACAGAAAATAGTTCTCCGACATATTGTACTATGTATACCACTTCAAATTCCATGATGTTTTCTTCATCACTCTTTTTTCTTGTTGTTTGATCTTTGAGCATCCTCTCTATTGAATCTCTTGCTCAAAATGTGAGACAAATATCTCTTCAATTGGAGGGCTACAATCAAAATTAACTTTCTCTTGTAGAGATCTAGTTGATTGATGATGGAATTGCCTAGAATATTCTTTTGAGTGTCAACCATCTCGTAGCTTATCATTGGAAACTTTTTCATCGAGACCCATTCTCGTTTGGTCTTATCACTGGTGGATCTTTGAGAGTGCAAATCAAATGCCAGGCCTTTACCTTTCTTTACAATGATTTCTTTCCAATGAAGAAAAAATATTTATTGGAGGAGATTTAAATGGACATGTTGGTAAAGTGGTAGAAGATTTTAAAAGTATTCATGGTGGTTATGAATTTGGAGTGACTAATGAAGAATGTATGACTATATTAGATTTTGCTTTAGCTTATGATTTTGTAGTTGCTAACACTTTATTTAAGAAAAGAGATGAACATATTATTACTTATAAAAATGGATCTAATAAAACACAGATTGATATTTTTTGATAAAAAAAATAGATCGTTTAGATTGTAAAGATTGTAAGGTCATTCCAAGTGAAAATCTAACTACCCAACATCGATTGTTAGTTTTAGATTTTAAGATGAAAGGTTGTAAGAGAAAAAATAAACCAAATTATTATCCTAGAATTAGATGGGGACACTTAAAGAACACAAATAAAATATTTTGAAGAGCAAGCTACAAGAGATTAGAATTTGGGATGTTCATGAGAAAGCTAACATTATGTGGGAAAAAATAACAAGTGAAATTAAGCAAGTTGCTAAAGATGTGCTTGGAGAATCAAAAGGAAAAAGCTTCTTTTAATAAGAATAGTTGGTGGTGGAGTCAAAGTGTGCAAGAAAAGATAAAAAATAAAAAGTATTGTTATAAAATTTGGTTTAGATGTAAAAACTCGGAGAATTGGGAAAGATATAAAGTGGCTTGTAGAGATTCTAAGAAACTTATGATGCAAAAAATTTAGCTTTAATGATTTATACAATAGATTAGATACCAAAGAAGGTGAAAGATGTATGTATAAGTTAGCCAACCAAAGAGATGGGAGAAGTAAAGACATAATTCAAGTGAGGTGTATTAAGGATCAAAATAATAAAATGTTTTTTTTAGAAAAAGATATTGAAAATAGGTGGATGAGGTATTTTGATAAACTTTTCAATGAAGGATCTGCGATTGATTTTAGCAACCTTAATACCTAAAGAAAATAGAGAATTTTATTTTTATCGTCATTAGTAAATCACGAAGTTAGTAGTGAAGCTTTAAAGAAAATGAAATGTGGAAAAGCGATGGATATTCTAATAGAAGTGTGGAAATGTTTTGGAGATCAAGGAATTTCTTGGCTTATAAATCTTTTAATGTTATTTTAAAGACTAAAAAGATGTCATATGAGTGGAGAAAGAGTTTGTTGGTTCCTATATTTAAGAATAAAGGTGATGCACAAGAGTGTGCAAATTATAGAGGAATTAAGTTAATGTGCCATACATTAAAATTATGGGAGAGAGTAATTGAGCATAGGTTATAATGTGATACAAAAGTTTCTCACAATCAGTTTGGTTTCATGCCAGGTAGATCTACTATGTAGGTTATAATAATTCAAGTGCTAATTAGGAAATATCACTTATGCTCATTAGCAACACACTCGGTTCTTGCATTATTTTGCAAAAAAAATGACAGTCGCAGTGATCTTCACTTTACACCAACTAGTGGATTTGAAATTCGCCCATATTAGGCAAATTCCAAATACACTACAAATCATCCTTCTAAATTATTTCAAATATACCACAAATACTTTGAACTTTTACTTTGCAATAGGCCAAATGTCAAAAAAGTTGAAATCCATTTATTTTACACTCAAAATTTAGCCAACAAAACAACCCTTAAGCTCTTTCAACTCATTTGTAAGTTAAGACACAACTTACTTGATTATCGAGTTTTATAATTATGCTCATTAGTGAGCTATTTTTCTTCCATGTAAACTCATTTAGACGTAATTTTTGCAAGTCTGTCTTTGTCTCAAGATTTGATGGATTCATGTTCGGCTTAACATCAATTTAATTTTTAATTTATATACAAAAAATTATTTTTATTTTGTTTTATTTGGGTCCCCTGTCATTGTAAATTCCAGCAGCATTTTAATAGTATTTCGATGCCATCCTTACATGTGGGTTATTTTGAGCATGATGGGCTTGCTCATTATCCTAAGAAAGATATATGTGAGTGGTGTAAACATTACGGTCTGATCTGTCATCTTATCACTCCAAAAAAGACGTATATGGTCTTCAAGTACTTGCATGAAAATAAAAATTTCCTGTCATGTCAAGAAAGATGTGTATAAATACTTAATTTTGGCGGTTGGGAGTCTTCATTCCCATTGGACCAAGAAATGTGCATATGAGATTTTCATTTACATAAAAACACAATCACATGATTTTTTCATCATTTCAAGAAAGACTCGTATGAATATTTATTTTTGACAATTTTGCAATCAACTATTGCACTTGTATCACACATTAAGTGATGTTGGAATTGGTGAGATGATAAATTATGGAGAGATTAAACACACATTTTTTTGTTCTAGCATGTAGAATTTAAGCATAATTTAACCTAAACAACAACAAAACAAATTGATTTCCTTCACAGATCTGAAATCTTGTTGCTACTCTATCTCAACCTAAATGTTGATAGTTTTGATAACAAATTTTGATTAGGTTCTAAGTCAAACTATGTTAAATAGCAAGAATGACATTATCAAATCCTACAAAATTTGAAATCTCTCATTTTTTTTAATCTTGGTTAATGTTGGTTTTGCTTTCTGGTGTGCAACAATTCGATGGGAGTTAGGGTTATGAGAGAATGAGAGAAAAGGGACATGTGGGAAAAGGGGGTGTTGGTTTTTAAGGAGGCTAATTAGGCTGAATAATAGGGGTTGTAGAGGCTGACAGTGGTTGTTGTTGAGTTTGAGAGAGGGGATGTGAGATTTGGAGTGGGAAAGGTGCAAGCTAGGTGGAGTTCAGTGCACAAGAGGAGATATTCTGGATGTCCAGGGAAGGAGATGGTGTGCCTTTAGCTATGCAGTAAGGAATCACAAGGAGTAGGTCAAATGAACCAAGTGTTCAACAAACTATTCTCAATTAGAGCTTGTTCATATTTGTTTGATTAATTAATCAAACGAGCCTGAACATTTTTTTAAACACTTGATTTCTAAATGAACAAGCTTGAACAGCTTGTTGTTCGATTCATTTATGTTCATGAACATTATCATTTAAAAGAACAAGCTCTAAGCTCGATTATATATTTCGCTTAAAAGGCTTATTTATGAACAATATTATTCAAATTATTATTTTGCTAGGCTTAATAAGCTTTATTTGGTACATCTCATGTATATTTCTCAACAAGTTGCTTGTGAACAAGCTCGATTAAGGCTTGATTAAAGCTTGTTTATTTTATTAAATGAGCTTTAAAAGCTTGAATCACAAGCTCGAAGAATATTAAACAAGCTCAAGTTTGAACTTCAATGAGCTTGCTTTGTTTGCATCCCTACAAGGAGAGAGCGTGGATGTCAGCCTTGAGGAGGAGCTGGCTGGAACCTTCGGTGATTGGCATGAGAGAGGGGAGGTGAGAGTCGAATGTGAGAGTGATAAGACAACACTTCGAATATCTGGATTTATCTGGGAGAGGTGGAGGAATGTGGGAGTTATTTGTGCCTTTTTAGCAAAGAGAAGGCGAGTGGGAGATTATGAGCAACAAGATGAATGTACATTATTAATTTTCATCGACATCCCAAATAAGCGGATGTTGAAAAATTTTGAACAAAGTTAAGGGTAATTTAGAATAAGTTTGATTAATATCTTGATGTATAATTTGTATGACATGATGTTTTGAAGCTTTGTTGATTATCGGAGTTTGATTTTTTTAATGGATTTAAAAAAGAGAGAAATAGTTAGTGTATTATAAGTGATAGACAATTTAAGAAGAAAACAAAAGAAGAGAGAAAAGATTGTCAATAAAATATTTTTATGATCTTAAGCTGAAATAATTTAGAACAATGATAGATGTGTAAAGAAAGGATTCCTTATGACTTCTTTACAATCAAATGGATGAGGAAAATGTTATTACTTTTAAAATTTGGGATGAGAAGAATCAAAAAAGAAGAAAAAAAATCAATGAAAATGAAAGTAGATTATCATTATTTGCATGCTAATGAATATTATAAATAGATTTCAATATGCTTAAAAATCAATTAACCATGAGATCAAATTGGGTTTATATATTTATATGGATATTGATTAAAGATGCATTTAAGAGAGCAACATTATAAATGATTGAATTTATGAATAAAGTTTATTTGATTTGCAACAACCAAAGATACTATTACATGTTCTTTTGGTATTTTTATAGTTTCTTAAGTTAAAGCTCGAGGTTGGATAAAATTTGGTTACTATTGCTTATTTTAATTTAATTTAATTTTTTTGAATAATTTGAATGGAGGATTTATTTTGATGATGACATGCTAGACCTATAGTGATTGTTATTAAAATACCTGGCCTTACATATTCGTCATTTAGTTGTGAACAAAATTATTAGCATATAATTAAGTTCATGCTAAAAGGAGAGTTCATCTTGATATAGATTATGTACAACAAGATATTGTAGGACAAACATTTAGAATGGACCTTTAGAGATTGATAAAGATCCTTAGTTTATAATGACATGCTATCAAATAATAAATGATTTGTGGCTGATCCTTATGAAGTTACACTAACAAATTACAAAAAAAAAAAGATTTCAATATTGATTACTTTGATGGAGACATAAGAAAGACCAATACTAGTAGGTCTAATACAATGTAATAAAAAAGTAACAGAAAATGTATTTTTAAGTTATATCTTAGTAAGGTAGTGCTCACCATGAAAACAACCTAGCTATTAGTGCAAATCAAAATCTAATTACTTATTTTATTATCTTTATTATTATTTATGGTTAATTTTAAAAATTTCTTTGATTAACTTATGATAATTTGTTTTCTTAAGAAAAGAAAAGAGGCTTGATAAATTTGAGCATTTTTTTTCATTGCATTAAAAAAATAAAAAAATATGCATGCATAATAATATAAGTATTTTTAACCTGGTGATTTTGGAAGCTAAATAGAACTTTATCAAAAAAGACTTAAATTGTATAAGGAGAGCTTGAGATTTAAGTGGTCTTGTACACCCCTCCTCACCTGGAAGTTCTCTTAGTCTAAAATTTCATTTTGATTGCATAATTATATTATACTTATTTTTTTTCATTTTTCTTCATTGGTCCCTTTTCATATATCTTTTTTTTCTTTTTAAAAAAAATCTCATGGCATCAAAATCTATCTCTCAAGATCAAGTTGAAAATTTGACTAGATTAGTTGCCTTAGATCTTAGGATCCAAGACAATGAATTAAAAACTCAACAAATATTAGAAGAAAGTAAGAATCAAATGCAAGAACTTAAACAATAAATGCAAACTCTTATAGCGCATCTACAAAATAATAGAGCACCAACTCCTCCTTCAACACCTGCTCAGACTGTGCCAATAGGGATAGATGAAGAAGATTCATATCCAAATCATAGAGAAAATCAACCACTTAGAAGACCATCAATTGCTAGAAATGGTGGAAGGGAGAAAATTATTTTAAGACTATAGAAGACTCTAATGATCCATCTCGAAGTATTAAAGTAGAAGCCCCAATTTATGATGGTATACATGACCCAAATAAATTTCTCGATTGGTTAGTTTAAATGGATGACTTTTTTGACTTGTATAAAATGGATAATTACCAAAGAGTTACTTTTGCTAAAATGAAATTGATAGGGCATGCTAAAATTTATTGGACAAATATTTTAGCTAAAGAATAAAAATTAAGAAGGACAAACCTCACTTTGATAACAATGAAATGTTAAAGAAAGTATCTACGCATCATGACAAGAAGCTATATAGTCAATTATTAATTTTGAAAGAAGGTAATTATCTTGCAACTGAATACTTGAATACTTTTGAACATCTAGTTTCTAGAATTGTGATAATGATTGATTGACAATAAATTTATTATTGGACTTAGGACTGACATTAGAAATGAAGTTGAATTATTTGACCCATAATCTTTAGAGGAAGCATTTCATTATGCATTATCGGTTGAACAACAAAAGAAATCTACCTCCCTCTCTAAAACTAAAAGTCAAGTACCTTCCATTTCATCTCATAGATCTATTGTTAGATCCGCCCATCCAAATGGCCCGACCCCTTTGCCTAAAACTTCAATTGAAGGGAGCTCTAAGAACACTAAAGAAGTAATATGTTTTAAATATCATAAAAAGGGTCATATCCAAAATCAATGTAAAGCTCAAATCTTATTTTTAGAAGAAGTTAAAAATATAATAGATGATAATCTAGAAGAAGTTTATGATGACACCCCATTATATGATAAAGAATTAAAATTAACTTATGACTCTCATGTTAAACCATATTGGAACTATACCTAAATAGGTTTGACCACATTAGAACAAACTATTATTATTCTTTCAAATTCTTTAATATTAAAATGTAATCATGTAGATAAGCTCAAGTAATAAAAGGTTGATACAAAGACAACAATAGACTTGCATGGGAAGAAAAAAAAAATTAAAGAAAGTATGTCTCAATTAATTCTTTAAATTGATTAAAAGCTCATTCAAATATAATTTGAACAATGAATATAAGGTTTCAAATCATGTTCATTTTTAAACCTAGGATTCTTATTTAATTTCCTTCTTATTATAACTTAGAATATTTTGCATTAGAATTACAAAGACAACAATACATATATTTGGGAAGGAAAAAATTTAAAAAAAATATGCTTCTATTAATTCATTAAATTTGATTAAAACCTCATTCAAATATATTTTGAATGATGAATATGAGTTTCAAATTATTATTCTTGAACTTAGAAATTTTCTTTAATTATCTTCTTATTACAACTTAGAATAATTTGTATTAGAAGCGGTGATAATTGAATTAAGACATATAACAAAAACAAATGAATACTAATTATTTATTTATTTGAAGAGACTCGCAATAATCTAATTTAGACTCCAACGAACACTTTATTATAATTGTAATATTGTTTGATGTAATTAATATTGAAATATTTTTACTTGAATAATAATAAAGGAGTTTTTACATACATAACAACTAAAACTTATCAATTTACACATTTCACATCAAAAGCTCTATATTTACAAAATTAGCACCTAAAATTTTCTAAAAAGTACTCCATTTATTGCCGTCACGTTCTCTACTTGTTATCACATGAAGCAGCCAAAGAAAGTGCTCCATTCATTGTGCCCTAAACCGAGAAACTCAGGTCGTCGCAGGTGTAAGTGATAGTGGATTTTAGTTGTTCTCGCTGTGGTCGGCGCCTAGGCTGCTCTCCCGGTGGCCGACACCATAGGTGCTCTCCCCTGTGGCCGATGCCTTAAGCTGCTCTCCCCTGTGGCCGACTCCTTAGGTGCTCTTATATTATAAATATAGAGATTTTGGCGTGAAATGTGTAAATTGATAAGTTTTGAATGATATATATAAACCTCAATAATATATTGGGCAAATTTTTAAATAAGTATAATTTTAAATATAATTAGTAATTTAAGTATCTTAAAATAAAAATTTAGATATAAATTATCAGGCGTTTATTGAACTGGCTTTTGCCGTCAAATCGGCGTGGCGGTGTCCTTGGTTTAGTAACTAATCTAGTCACCATATTATGGAAGTTAAATAAACGCTTATATATCTTATTTTTTTTAAAATATTTTTCTTGGTTGGATTTAGATTACTATATATCCGGTGGAAATTTCTTTCCAACCTTAGATCTTATATAAAAATTCAGATCAATATTTTATTAAATTTTTAATGATTTATCTCAAATTGCATAAATATATGAATTTATTAATTTAATTTATTTTAATGAAACTTTTATAAATAGTCATATTTGTAATGATTTGCTATTATTTTTATGTTATATTTTACAAGTATTTGATTAATTAATAGAAAATATAGTTTAAATGTCTTTTTATTTAATTCTAAATTTATTTATATATAAATTGGAGTCCTTAAATATATTAAATATATTGAATTTTGAAAACTCTTATATTTTAATGATAAATGTTGGATTTATCTTATGAATAATGATAAGATCAAAAGTGTGTCCACATGAATAAGAATATATATTAATATTTAGTCCAATATCTTAAATGATGGACATAATATCTTGATAATTAGTGTATAAAAAGATCTATATACGTACATAAATATGTAGAAATCAAGAGAAAAATTTACCTTAAATTGCATGGATAATCATCTCTGAAGCTTGAGGATATAGAAGGTGAAATTATATAAGTCACTCTTAGAGTCAGTTATTATCAAGTAATATTATATATATATATATATATCTATATATATATATATATATATATATATATATATATATATATATGATGTTAAAAAAATTCTTAAGAATAGTTCATATAATTTTACACTTTTCATAATGTCATTATTTTTCAATAAAAAAAATCTTCATCTTAAACAAATTTGAAATTAAATAAAAAGTCATTTAAATTATATTTATCTACTAATTAATCAAATACTTATAAAATATAACATAAAAATATACGCAGATCATTAAAAATATGCCTATTTAAAAAATTCTTATCAAAATAAAATAAATTAACAAATTCATATATTTATATAATTTGAGATAAAATATTAAGATTTTAATAAAATATTGATTGGTGGAATGAGAGGTTTTATATAAGCATCGAAAGGTTGGGTAAAATTGTAATGGTGACTAAATCCACTAAGTTGGCAAAATACTTAAAAATAATAATTACATGTAAGTCGCTCATTTAACGACTTATATATCTATAACTCGTCCGTTTATTATTGTGTACTTAAACGAATGTGAATCGTCTGGCGTGTTAATCACATTTAAATGACTATATCTATCTAAATTTTTATTTTAAGATACTTAAAATTACTAATTACGTTTTAAATCATACTTATTTTAAAAAAATTGCCTAATATATTATATTATATAATTTATATCATACAAGGTAAAGATTGAAATATATTGTCTCTTAGCTTCGGTTGGTGGGCGGCTACTTACCTGATTCCTCAGAGCATGATGGAAAGTAAGTGAGGACCCGACACGTGTAGGTGATGAATGTAGCACTAGACTCCCATAGGATTAGTTATAATGACATTCCTATACATAAGTTGGGTAGGGTATTAGGTGAATATCCATTCAAAAAAAAAAAAAATTGAAATATCTTGATAAATTTGACTTTATATTTTTTTTGGAAAAGTTTGAGAGCCGAAGCCCAATTGTATTCCAAAATGATGTTTATAGTTACTATAAAGAACAATTGAATGACCAAAAGCATCAAAAACAAAGAGGCTATTAGAATAATTCCCCTAGCTAAACTTGAAGAGAAAAGAGGAAGAAAGTAAAGAGAAAAAAGGACTAGTCAAAAAACTCATCGAGATAGATGATCGACAAGCACCTCCTTAAATATTAGCTCCTTTAAGAAGAACCACTTAGACATATTAAATATTTAATCTAAAAGACAAGGGAATTGTTTTGAATATAGTCTTCGTGAGACACAAAGAATAAGATAATATGTGCTTAAAAGAGAACTCATCATCGTCTTTCAAAGACATCTGGTCGAATATGGAAGGAAATCCAAGAACACCAAAATCAGTAAGACATCATAATTTGAAGAAAACAAAGGAAAAAACAAGATGTAATAGCGGAATCCATATAATAGAAGGATAAAACCCTCCGAACAATCGGGATCACACGGAGAACATCTAAATAAGTAAAAGGCAATGATATATTTCAGAAAACAAAAAAAACAGTATATAGCGAGTCAATTTAAAATAAAAGAGGAATCGAACCTTCAAACAATAGATTAATAAGGGTTATGGAGGTTTATAGCCTGTCCACTTTTGTAGCAACTCTTTAATAAATAATAGGAAAATAGGTTTAATTTTCGACTTTGCATTTTAAGCGAAATCTGTCTAGCCATTGATAAAGAGAGGAGAATGTTTGAGAAGAGAGGAGGAGTATACTCATTGTTCCTTTCTCTCATATAATTATACGCGATAATAAGAAAATGTAGCTATGCAACACTTTATCCATGAAATTTAATACATGCTCGAGATGTAGAAGTAAGAAATTTCCTGAATAAGAATTCTAACCACTTCATATGCATTCAAAGAATAAATGTTTATGTGTGATTCAAGCAATGAAAACAATATTTGAATTGTTAACCTATTTTTTCCGATAAATAAAATTAATGAAAGCCATCCAACAATAAAGCATAATTGATGGCATATCCTTAAACCAAATACCTTTAGTCAATCTAGGTAGGATGAGACTAAAATCTAAACTCTTTGGAGGAAGGAGATTTGCAATTATACCAAATATAAATCCTCTCCAATATGGGGTTTCTAAAATCAATTGATTTGAGAACTCATGAAAGTAGAAGGAAGTAACCATTTACCATTATGTAATAGTATTTGGACTTTCATATTAGGAGAGAGATTAAGAGATGTAGAACCATTTGCACCCAATAAATTACATAGAGGTTTACCTTTACACCATGGGTCATAGAGTAAGGAGAATAAATTGCCTTGACTTTAAATACCAATTTACTTTTGAATTTTTGAACCATCTTAAGCGATTTAAGAGGAGAAATAAAAAATGCTATTCAAGATGTATTTGGAGCAATTTAGCAAACATTGTTTCCAAACAAATTTTCCACATAATTTTAAAGCTTATATGTTGAGAGGATCAGAGTAACCCTCAAATTATATGAGGAATGTACGTTGGAGATTATAAAGTTTCTTAGCATCTGGAATGATAGAAGAATCTTTAAAGGAACAAATTTTCTTTATATAATGTGGAATATGGAGCGAAACCAAATGAGAGATATGTTAATAGATGATCTAATAAGTTGAAGTCTTCCACAGGAGAGAAATTTGCTTTTCCCATCATATCTATCAAGAGGGAGTGAAATGAGCCAATTTGATGGGCCTGATTGGGTAGTCCCAAATATTTGAAGGGGAATGTTCAAAATTGAATGCAAATTTGTGCATCTTCATCCCTTTTCTTAGAAAGGCATATAGAGGATTTAGAAAAGTTGATTTCTAAGCCCATATAAGATTTCAACAATTGAAGAGTGGATTTAAGAGAATTAAGGGTGAAGTTGTTGGCATTTCCATAAAGATGCGCAACAACAGTCTTGTTGATCTATAATATAATAGGATTGTAGAGCCTTTCTTTGATTTTTTCAATAAGACAAGAGAAAGAGTCCATAGCAATTGTAAAGAGAAGGGGATAATGGACAACTGCCTTAGGCCATTAGAAAGAAAAAGATTAGAAATAACCATTAAGTATGGAGAATGGAACATAAAAATGCTTAAGGAAAGAGAAGAAACCCTTTCTAATCTATGAATCAAGATTTCTATTGATTTTATCAAAACTTTCTTAGTCAATTTTAGCAAAAAAGAATTAGGTTGAATGAAAACTCATTATTATCTAAATATCTTGTAGATTATATGTTCCTTCCAATAAATCGATTGAGCTTGATGTATAATGGAAGGAGATATTTCTTCATTCAGTAAGTATTTTTCAATGTAAGAAAATATTACATAAGGAGATAAGATAATCCCAATTTTGTTAGAGTATTTTATTCTGGAATGAGGGTAAGTAGTGTATCTTTAAATTAGGAAGCAGGAATTCTTAAAAAAAAATATATAACATTAAGAAATAACTTGCCAGTGAATTCCCAAGATTCAGTAGAGAACTTAGAGTTAAAGCCATCACGACCCTATTTGACTTTATATGCTTTGTCATTGCTTTATTCATTGTTTAATCGGAATAATGTTCAGCTGCCGCAATGAAATTGTGTATAAAATGGCATTTCCTCGCTGACTCCTAAGCCCTAATCAGTCACCGATGGCTCACCGGCGAATGCGAGCTCCGCCTCCCTATCTCTTCCGCTGCCGTGTACCAGTCCTTCTCCTTGCTCTCTTTTCAACTCTTTTTTTTCTCGCTTCCCTTTACATCTGCGCAACCGTACTCCGTTGGGCTAACGAACTTGGCCGGAGATGCATGCCGAGCACATCAGCCTACTCCGACATCTCCTCATCGGCGACGACCCGGACTCCGAAAATTGCAATGGTGAGCTTGTCTCAGGAGGAAAACGGTGATGGCAAGGGGCGACCGCCGCACCGGCGATCGTTTCGCGGCGTGATGCCCGCGGTGGGTGGGAACAAGCGGGAGTATGCGGCGCGGATGGGATACGACTTCGTCGATGCACATGATCTTGTTGATCCTAGCCGTCCGCCAAGCTGGAGCAAGATCCTTACCGTCCGCTCTCAGCTCCCGAGTCACGATTGGGTTTTCTGGAACGATGCAGTAAGCTACAAGTCTTCTTTACTTCTCTTCTCTTCTCTCCATCGATTTTTTTTTAAATATATAAAATATTTTTATTTATTTCTGATATTTTCTACTTTCCATAGGATACGGTGGTGACCAACCCGGACATTTCCCTTGTAAACTTAGCATCTTCTTTCTTTTTTTTCTTAGAATTAATCATTTTTCCTGATGAATTTTGATTCTTTGATTAGGAGAATATTCTGCTGGCTGTAACAGGGAAGGCGGACTTCGATACTCCTCCCGATTTGGTGGTGACGAAGGATGCTAACGGGATAAACGCAGGTATTCTGATGCGCTTATTTCTCCTTAATTAAGGGAGAAAAAAATATTTCAAATGCTTCTATTTTATTTGAGATATCGGCTAAATTTAGCTAAAAGTCTTTTCCTTTTTGGGCTTGTAGGTTGAGTTTTGTATCAATTGCATTAAATTTATAGGAAATCTTCTGGTAATTACTATAGAGTATAACTATTATTAAAAAGACGTTTGATATTGCTAAATCATATCTATGGATATTAAAGTCTTAAAGGGCGAAGAAATTATAATCATATATTTAATAAATGGAGTTCTTGAGTTTTTCTTATGATAAAGCAAATTTGTCTACATTTATTTTATCTTTTGAAATCATCTGTTTATTTTGTTTGATAAATTTAACATTAATATATTTTTTACGTTGAATTAAAAGAATATATTTTACTTTCTAAATGTATGCTTAATTTTAATGATTTCAATTTTTGGTATCTTTAATTTATTATTTTTTAAAAATCCCATAAAGTTTTACAAAGATATATAATTTAACCTGCACTCATTTTATTTCATAAAAAGTATATTTATGTTTCCTTTCATAGTTTTGAATTATTTATTAAGAAAATTTTTTGAATTTGATAATTTAATTTTTGTCCTCTTCAATCTACGAATTTTATATTTAAAGGCATGCTATAATTTTTATATTGTCATATTACATATAATTGTAAATTTTTATATAAATAATGCATGGAAACCAAGGGTATCTTATGAGATCAAAACTACTACTCAATTTAGAGGGGTTGCATTTGCATGAGGGTTGAGAAGCCTACTACCTATTTGAAGTTTCAAGCCAAAAACCGGCCCCTCTTCTGAGGGTGCACAAATTTATTATTTAAATAAAATTATTTTAATAAAATAAAATAATTGGCACATAATTTAATATAAGGTCTTATATTTCATTATTATCGATGGAGGAGAGAAGGTAGGGAATGTGAGTACTGTGTGGTGTGAGGATCAGGTAAATTGGAAACGAGACCTTAGGGAGAGATTGTAGGAATTATTTTTTAATAAGGGACAAAAGATTAGTCCAAGAGGGAAAAGTTACAAAATTACCCACCTAATTAAATAAAATAAGTATTTTCATGGCAGACAATTGCCCACCTTGAACAATGCATTGGTCTACCCATGCTGCAACCAAGCAAAGATTGAGAGTAGTCAAGAGTTGTGTTTTGATGTCACCTTAGTGCTAACATTTTTTGCTTGACAATTGAATCTATGCTATCAACTTGACAATTGAATTCAAACTTGAAATATAAATAATACATAGATTTTTATATATTATATATATATATATATATATATATATATATATATATATATATATATATATATATATATATATATATATATATGTAGGAAAATTCTAGAGTAGGAGAATTCAATATCTTAGCGTTGTATAAAAATTCCGTACACATAGTTAAAGAGTTTGAGACCACTGATTTTTCGTGGAAACCCAATAGAGAAAAATCACGGGGCTCTTAGAAATAATTTCCATATCGCTTTTATTACAACTATTATCCTTTCTCAAAGTTGGAGATTAATTCTGAATAAATTTTGACAACCTTGGATTAACAGAGCTTTGAGTGGTAGTTTGATGATCCGAAAACTATAGAGAGATGGTCGTCAGGCGGTGCGGTAGCGGTGGTGGCATGGCGGCGTGTACTAAAAGTGATGGCCGGCGGTGGTCGGCATTGATCAGCTGCGGTGGCCCGGTGACGATGTGGTGGTGGCCGAAGCCAGCGGTGACATCGATGTCGATCGGTCGGCGGTGGCGGCGATGGTAGCGGTAGTGGTCCGTGTGGTGGCATGGTAGCGATAGCGGTGGTGGCCGGCAGCGGTGACCTGGTGGTGATGATCGGCAATTCGGTCGGTGGTCGATTTTCTTCAAGATTCAGTCTGAGCTCTCTTCTCTCCTTGATGCAGGTTCCCTGTGAAGAATGAGCTGTATAGATTATGAGTGACATCTCGTAATCTGACGAGAATCTAAACCACTCCATCGAACGGCTTAAAATGATTCCTTCGATCATCTAATGTATTTAAAGTATTTGAATGCTTAAATGAAGTCAGAGTTACGAGATCTCAGGCTTGTTAGATCCGGCTCGTCAAGACGCTCGATTTGACTATAAACACTCCATATTTTGGAGTTATTTTGATTGACATCGCAAAGTTTTCAGTGATAGTTTAAGTATTTGATCTGGGTTAGTCTCGACTTAGGATCAGATTGCTTTTGATGTCAAGGTTCGTGCTTCAACTAATAGAGTTTTCAGTGACATATCTATATGTATACAATATGTTTAATATAAATATGTACATATTAAATAATTTTTAAAATTTTAAAAAAGAGAAAAGTAATTGTTTTTGAGTTGGCTCGATCCACAAACTGATTTCATGCTAGCTTATATACGTTAGAGCTTATTTAAGGCAAGATTGGATCGACCAAAAATAAATTGTTCTTACTCTTACATAACTTAGTCTTTTCATGCTTCTTATGTATCTGTTTTGGGTTAATTGACAAGTCATGGAACCCCACGTGCATGACATCATTCCTGCTATAAATCATGTAGGACTTCAACATCTATATTGCAATATAGCAATGCACCGAAGTGTCGCATCTCAATGTTTCACTTTAAAAGTGCATTTGAAAGTGTGCTTTGATAACTTAGAAATAATGTTACATGATAAATCCAATTTAAATCTAAAATGTAATCTTAGAACTTTAGACAAGTCTTAAAATTCTAGCATTTAATTCAAAATTAAGATAATCCTAACACAAAGTAAAATAAATAAACTTAATATGAAGTTGTAAAATAATTTAAGTTAACAAATATTCTAAAATAATTCTCAATTATTGTATTGCATGTCTTATATTGCATTGGTTCCTGTAGGGCTTGTAGAACTCTTATTGATGAGTTATGAACTCTTGAAGTTTATTGGTGGAGGCGTTGAAATTGGTTAACAAACATATATTGATCAATATGTATAGTTTGAATATTGGAAGTAGAGTCTTGAAGCTTGGAATCCTGTCATTATCATGCATCATACATCTTTTTCAAAATATTAAAGGATCATATAGTCACATGTTGAACACTACCATTGCCGGTCCTAAGTCCGGATGTGAAAAGTGGAGGGTTGCGTTAGGTAGTCGACAGCTAGCGTAAAACTTGTCGAAATAATCATGACATGAATCCTTTAAATCATTGTGTTAATGTTAGGGTGTCTCACAGCGGCTTGTATGGCAATACAATGAAAAATGTTCTAGTCTTCTTTGCATCGGCGCAGTGTTAAATAAGCAAGGTTCTCATTATGGATGGATGCGGGCAAAGAAGTTAGTCCATGAAACTAGAATTAGGTTAGGATCTTGGAATATAGGTATTCATACAGTAAATTAATGGAATTAATAGATATTATGGTTCATAGAAAGATAAATATTTTATGTGTTCAAGAAACTAAATGGGTTGGGAGAAAGCGAGGAGTTTGATAGTTTAGGTTTTAAACTTTGGTATTTAGGTAAAAGTCGAACTAGAAATGATGTAAATGTGATTATAGATAAAAGTTTGAAGGATAATGTTATAATTATTAATAGATGTGGAGATAGAATTATAGTTTTAAAGATTATTGTTAATATTAAGATTATCAATATTATAAGTGTGTCTCCCAGAGGTTTGGAGGTAAGCTGAAAAGAAAAATTTTGGAATAAATTAGAGATTAATACAAAGATCTCTTGAAGAAAAAATATTTATTGGAGGAGATTTAAATGGACATGTTGGTAGAGTGGTAGAAAATTTTAAGAAGTATTCATGGTGGTTATGGATTTGGGTGATTAATGAAAAGGTAGGATTATATTAGATTTTGCTTTAACTTATGATTTTGTAGTTCTAGCTTTATTTAAGAAAAAGATGAACAATATTACTTATAAAAATGGATCTACTAAAAACAGATTGATTATTTTCTAATAAGAAAAATAGATCGTTTAGATTGTAAAAATTGTAAAGGTCATTCAAGTGAAAATCTAAGTACACGGCGATTGTTAGTTTTAGATTTTAGGATGAAAGGTTGTAAGAGAAAAAATAAATCATTGTCTAATTAAATAGGGATACTTAAGAACACAAATAAAAATATTTTTAAGAGCTATAAGAGATTAGAATTTGGGATGTTCATGAGGAAGATAACATTATGTGGGAAAAAATAAAGTGAAATTCGAGTCTAAAGATGTGCTTGGAGAATCAAAAGAAAAGCTTTTAATAAGAATAATTGGTGGTGGAGTCGGTGAAGAAAAGATAAAAAAAGTATTGTTATAAAACTTGGTTTAGATGTAAAACTTCGGAGAATTGGGAAAAGATATAAAATAGCGTAGAGATTAGAAAGCGGTATATGATGAAAAAATTTAAACTTTTAATGATTTACAATAGATTAGATACCAAAGAAGGTGAAAGATGTATGTATAAGTTAAAAAAAGAGATAGGAGAAGTAAAGACGTAGTTAGTGAGGTGTATTAAGGATGAAAATAATAAAATATTTTTTAGAAAATAATATTGAAAATAGGTGGATGAGGTATTTTGATAAACTTTCAATGAAGGATTTGAAAGTCGATTGATTTTAGCAACCTTAATACCTAAACAAAAATAGAATTTCATTTTATTATTGTATTAGTAAATCACGAAGTTAGTGAAGCTTTAAAGAAAATGAAATGTGAAAAGTAGTAGGACGAATAATATTCTAATAGAAGTGTGAAAATGTTTAGGTGATTAAGGAATTTCTTGGCTTACAAATTTTTTTAATGTCATTTTAAAGATTAAAAAGATGTCAGATGAGTGGAGAAAGAGTTAGTTGGTTCCATATTTAAGAATAAAGGTGATGCAAGAGTGTGCAAATTATAGAGAATTAAGTTAATGTGCCATACATTAAAATTATGGGAGAGAGTAATGAGCATAGGTTACGATGTGATCTGAAGTTTCTCTGTTTGGTTTCATGCGGGTAGATCTACTATGGATGCTATACATTTATTAAGTGGTTTGATGGAGAAGCATAGAGAAAGTAAGGATATCTACATATGATATTTATTGATTTAGAAAGCTTATGATAAAGTTTCAAGAGATGTTCTTTGGAGAGTTCTAGAATAGAAATGAGTTAATATTGGTTATATTCAAGTCATTAAGGATATGTATACAGTTACTTGTGTCCAAACACAAGGAGGATTGACAAAATATTTTCCTATTTCAGTTGGATTACATCAAGGATCAACTTTAAGCCCTTATCTTTTCACTTTAGTTATGGATGTTCTTACTAGGCATTTACAAGAAGATGCACCTTGGTGTATGCTTTTTGCTGATGACATTCTTCTTGTTGATAAGACTAGAGGAGTCCAATAGAAACTTGACTTATGGAGGTCAACTCTAGAGTCTAAAGGTTTTCGTTTAAGTAGATCTAAAATTGAATATATGGAGTGTAATTTTAGTTGTAGAAGTTCTAGTGGTAGTGTTGTGACATTAGGTGAACAAGCCATTAATAAGAGTGGCGTTTGAGATATTTAGGCTCTATTGTCCAAAATGATGGTGAAATAGATGGAGATGTTATTAGTAGAATTCAAGTTGGATGGTTGAAGTGGAGGAATGCATCGACTATTATGTGATAGAAATACTTAAACTTAAGGAAAATTTTATAAGATGGTGGTAAAGACATGACTTATGGTGCAGAATGTTGGCCAATAAAAGAGAAGCATAAGACTAAATTAAGTGTTACAGAGATGAGGATGTTTAGGTGGATGAGTGGCTTTACTCTTAGAGATAGAATGCAAAATGAGTATATTCGGGAAAAAGTTGGAGTAGCTCAGGTGGTATATAAGATTAGGAGAGTTTGCTTAGATGGTTTGGCCATAAAGCGTCGTCGTCCGATGAGATTAGAGTAGATGCATTAGATTTGCCTTATGTTAAGAAAGGTAGATAAACTTAAAAAGACTTGGTTAAGATGTATAAAAAATGATCTTAGTATACTTGATTTAAATGAGAATTTGCACATAATAGGACACAATGGAGCGAAGGATTCATGTCACCCACCTAGTGGGATTAAGGCTTGTTTATTTGTTGTTGTTGTATATAGTCACATGTTGGTGGCAAAAGCGATAAATGAACTCAATCTATGATTTTAGTAAGTAGGCAATATATTTTAACATGTAGTTCAATGTGCATATTTAAAAAAAATCTTTCATGGATGTCAAAATTTAAGAAAAAATACGTTTGGTCATCTCAACATTAGCAAGGGATTTTCAATCTCAACGATGTTCATATATGTCATCATATGTAGTTTTCATGAATAATTGATTATAACCTTTGATTTAGGTTTTGCAAGAGGCTCAATTATTGATAATAGATCATCATTGTCAAGTTTAACTACATAACTTGAATCATCATAATTTTAATTCTTTTAAGTCAAACTTGAGGATTAAATTTTTGAAATTATTGAGGTGACGGAGGCATGAGCTTTTGAAATTAATGCTGTTATTGAACTTTGTAAACATTTGTAATTTGAATAATTGGTGATAATTTGATTAATTATCAATATGGTTTAGAATTCGAATGGATGTGATGATTATATATAAATTTATTATAAAATTGATATTAATGATATACATATTCATTACAAGGCATTCAAATCATCACACAAATATTACTACATTCAAATCATCACACAAATATTACTAGGGATCAATGCATAAACATTTGTATTCTTGAAGGTATTTTATATCTATGAGACTATTTATTAGACTGGCAGTCACATCATATTTTGACTCAATAAAATATTAAGATCCATTGTAATGTGACTTAATATAGTTGCCATATTGATGAAGAGTAAGATATATGATCATTTGTGTAATATTGATAGTCATGTGCATAAAAATTTTGTGATTTATTAATGGCTTCATCACATTACTTTTGGGTAATATTTGACCAATCATCATTAATATCACATAGTGTAATTATAATGTATGCGATTTATAATCATGTGGAACATATAATTCACCAACATCTAAATTATATCCATTATAATGTTGCAACTTAGATGCTTTTGATTTTATTAATTATGTTAATAAATTTTTAATGTTGACTTTAAAGTGAATGAAGAGAATTTTAAAACTCCACAAATGTGTTTTTGCGTTACCTTTGTCTTCCATGCATAATTCATACATCTCACACAATTTTTTTTTAGCTATATAGATATCATGATGGTATGATACGGTTAATAGTAAGGGATATATATAGGTGACTAAGATTTAAAGATAACTAACATCGAAAATTCGATTTTGATATCACATTGATATAGAATGAGAATTGATTTGATACCAATTTGATGATGGTTGATGAATTTATTTATGATCATCTTTCTTTGTTCTCTTAAAATTAGTTTATTTCTCCTTGTTGCTGCTAGAGAAGTGAGAAGATGAATAAGGATCATTTAATATTGGACAACTAAACATCCCTTTGGTATTTTGGATTTTTTGCGAGTATGAGACACAAAATACCTCAAGATGTATGTGACCAAAGAGGAGTGAGGTACGGGAAAATAAAAATGATGGGGATCCAAGTTCCATTTCTCATGAGAAAATATCATTATATGCATGCACATATAAAAGAGAGGGATAGAGAGGGTGTGTGTGGATTTTGTTACTTGCTTGTTAGATGAGAGAGAATAATAGTGAGGGAATCATTCATTTTGCATTGATAATTTAGTAATGATCCAAATAATATTTATTCAATCCCTATTTATAAATGTAGATTTATAATGTAAATTTTAATTAAATTTATAACTTAAATCTAGATGTCTTAAAATTCTAATATCTAATTCAAAATAAAGATAATCTTAACATTAAGTAACATTAATTGAAATTAAACATTAATATAATTCAAAATACTAGAATATTATAGAAATAATCTAGAATTATTTTTGATGCATGTCTTGTATTGAGTAAAAAAATTAGGAAAGATAAATTTAGGAATAATTATATTAAATGAATGATAAGAATAACATCTATTAAAGACGAGTTAGTGGACAATAGATTTGAGTGGTTTGAATGTGCTAAGAGTAGATAATATATTGAAAAGATAGGTAGTTAGAGTTATAGTGTTAAAATTTTAGGAAGGAAAAATTGTTGATTAAAAGTAACATGGATAGATTTAACATCTTATGTAGCACTCACATAGTAATAAATGAAGAATGATAGTTCAAAATGCTAATCTCAAAATAGTTGGGATAAGGCTAATGGTGAAGCCAATGAAATTTTTAAGAATATTTGCTTGTTTTGTGAGCTAATGTTATTTCACCCATTCATACATACTAAGATTCCCTTCTTTTTTACAGATATATGTCAACCAAAGCATATGATGAATCATACAACAAAAATAAAATTAGAAAGTTCTACTTGCATTAAACTGTTACAATTCAATAGGTGTTTATTTTGATCCAATGTCTCTGAATTATTATAATGCGATTGATTGATAAGTCTTTTTTTTGTGATCCTTAGCAAATATTTTCCTGAGACTTACTTTGAATCATCAATTTACCCAACATAAAAGATGGGTTAGGTACTTTTCCATTGGTCGGATGTTCATTCATGCATCAAATACAAACTTGCTATTCTTATAGCCTCTTCACTTTGTTTTTGTTGTTCAACTTCTAGTATGTAACAATGACATCACAAAACACAAGGATTAGTTACAAACAAGCTTGCAAAATCGATGAATATACAAATCTTAAAGCATGTGCCCTATCTTATGATTCGGTCTACTATTGATTTTGAATCCATTGCTATCTCTTCAGGTGTCTTCTTAAACGCGTTCTAAATGGAGTGAAAACTTTCTGCAAATATGGTGGAACCAAACATCTTTCGTGCAGTTTGGATCAACCAAGAGTGGCGATAACGATGCCTTAAAGTATCTTATCAGAAACCTATCATCCGATGAACTGAGAGATCATGTTCGGATATCGCAGATGCAGTGTCTTTTCAACTCCTATCCGTGGCATCCCTCATGAAAATCTCTATATCAACTCATCTTCTCATCAGGAGCTGTATGGAAAGGTTTACTCCTCGCCCCTATAAATTAAGTGTTTGTTTTGGACAAATTTTTTCATTATTTCATTTTTCAAACCTCTATCAGACTTTCTTTTATTGCTGGTTTTTTGTTTTGTTTAAAAAAGTTATTTTTTTCTATAATATCTTTATTGTTATTTTTACACACAATCACAGCCATCTTTAATGGACCCTAAACTAACTTTATGCTCTTTTTTAAGAGATTTATTGGTGTAAATATATATAAAAGTTTCTTTTGTCAATGGTTGCAGGAGCATATTCCAGGGGAGATTTCATGGTTCATTTAGCAGGTTTAGATGACAAGAAGGGATGGGCGGCTAGGATTATTCAAGAGCTTGAATCTGAGAGGATTATGTGTATTTAGCGAGGCAGAGGCTCATATATACTCCTTAGATGTTTACATTTTTATACTATAGTGTTGTTTATATTTCTATACGCTTTGTGAGCATAATAGTCTTTGTAGGCAGTTTTTCAGTTGCATATATCTATATTAATACAGGATTGTGGTTGGATTGTACATAAAAGAGATTAATGTAATATATAGTTTGAGGTAGTTTACAAAATAATGTAATTTCACAGAATATGAGTTTTTTTTTCAATAATAAATAATTTAATTGTCTTGTGTGCATATTCTAGGATTATCCCCTGTTTTTAACGGTTAAGCATTGTTTTCCCTTGAAGATTTATGGAGTATGGACTTTTTTTGACTCGGCATTTAAAATGCCGTACTGATATATTTTGAGTTATGTTATGTGAGAAAATTATTACAAGGATAAATATAGTAATTTTCATTTAAATAATATCGTTTCCTATAATTTTAATTTTTTTTGATACATTTGAGTCAATTTAATCGTAACTTTATACATATAATATATTTAAGTTTTGAATTTAAAATCTATTGATTTAAAGTTTAAATTTTTAACTACTAGATTGCTTTTATTATGATTTCACTTTGGTTATCACTTTTATTCTCTTTTTGTTAACACTTTTTGTCTTTAAGAGATTATTGAAATCTTCAATTTCACATTGTTATATTTATCTTTGAATTTAGGCTTAAAAAATGATGTTTATATATATATATAATATTTTTATTTTGTTTTATGAGATAGTGTTTTAAAGTATATTATTATGTGTAAGGCATATTAGTTTATTAGTTGAAAGTTTTGATTTTTAATTAAAAGGTTTTAAGTTTAAGTTTTTGCACATACATTGTGTGTGTGAATTTGTAATTAAATTTATTTAAATGTCTTAAAAAATAGGTACATTATTATAAAATAAAATTCTAGAAGTGTGTTTGACACTAAATATCTATAAGAAATTGAAGATAGAATTGAGGAAAAGAAAAGAGAGGCAATCAACTGAGAAAAAATTGGAGTATTTGTAGGATAGAGGAATTCTACTCCAAGAAGGCATTATTGTTTATTTCAGTCCTATAAACCTAAGATGTGTTCTCAACACCAAGAGAACCTTTCATTTATACTCTTGTGATAGAGACAAAATAGAGTAAAAGGAACATCTAGTAATATCTTATTCTCTACCTCTACTCATTGCATACCTGATTATCTAAGCTATTGATATAGACTAAGGGATATCTATATTCTTATCTCTAACTTTCTATTAAGCATGATCTCTTTATATATATATATATATAGACCTCCATGCGTGATACATCAGTCGAGTTGAGCTCAAAATTTAAATTCGACAGACCTTTGATGTAACAGCTCATAAATCGGAGCTGAGATGCGCCAAACATCGCTGAAATCAGTCGAAAAGACCTCCAATCGATGAGCGGACTTTGTCATTGCGTTCAGAATATCAAAATTGGTCAAAATATAAATATTGCACAATTTAACGATCAACCGATCAAGCAATCGAGCTATCAATGTGTCGACGTGCATATCAGAGTTAGGAGGTTGCGACGATGCATAAATAACCTTCTATCGACTTTACCATTGAGTTCAGAATATCGAAATTGGTCAGAATATAAATATTGCACAATTAAATGATCAACCGATCAAGCGATCGAGCTGTTAATGCGCCAATGCACATATCGGAGTTGGGAGGCTGCGACAATGTCCAAACGATCTCCGTTCATGAAATTGATCACTTCGTTAACTTTGAAACGTCGAAATTTATCAAATGAGACTGTTAACACTCAATTGATAAGTCGCGAAATATCAGTGATTGGAAGAGCAACGCAATTTTTTTGAAATTATTTACTGGGCGTGAAACAAACGATCAGAAATAAATTTGCGTTGTTTCGAATATTGGAATAACCTTCAATTGATATCAAATTTTCCTATGTGATGATACAATTGAGTAAAATCAAAATTAAAATTTATACAACCTCTTTAAAAAAAAGGTAAATCTATATAAATACATATCTAGCCCTAACTGATCCTAACTCCACTATTCATGGCTTCCACTCTAGTCCATTCACTCGTTTTTCCTCTCACAAGCACAGGGGCTCTCGTTCGATTCCCTACAAGTCGAGAGCTCGGTTTCATTCGCTCGGCTTCCTCCTATTTGTTCGGTGTCCTCAACTGCAAATCCCCCTCTCTCTCTCTTATTCGAGCATTATTTTCAACCGTTACTTCCTAGCTGAAGAATGACTCCCGCTCGGCTCTCCCTACAACCGCACGAGCAACCATTACGCTTCTTCCTTCCCCTTCCGTTCAAAAGCCTTAACTGAGACTCTTTCTCTATTTTTTTTCTCTTCCTCATCTCCGATTGAAGCAAAGGGAAGCAAACGGAAGCAAGCCATAAGTCCTCCTTCCCTCATTTTCCTTTGGTCAAAAGTCACTTCTCCCTTTCCCTCATTTTCCCTTGGATAAAAATCACTTCTCGCTTTCCCTCATTCTACTTGGCCAAAAATCACTTCTCCCTTTCCCTCATTCTTCTTGGCTGAAAATCCTTCCTCCTTCCCTCATTCCCTTTTGCCAAATTCATCCTTAGTCGACCTCTTTTTTTTTTATAGCGAGTAGAGAGGTTCTTCAGGCGGTTTCTCTCGGTATCCTTCTCGATTCCTCTAATCAAATAATTATCCTTACCTTTTTTTTTTTTGGAGAGGAGGAATCTGCTCAGGTTCTTCTCTAGGTTTTCGACATTTCATCACTTATGCTGCATTTTCTCTCTCTTCTTGCAACACTCTAATACTCAATCGACTTCCCTGCTCTCACTACTCATTCCTTCAATTACTGCTCTTCCAATATCAATGATGTAGTCAAATAGTTGTGGATATGTGATGTGAATGTGAAAATTATATATATTTGCATATGCTTGTCTTTATCAGGTTGAAGAAAATCGATCGGGGATGAGATGAAAATTGTGTCATGACACCATTTCTTATTCATCTGTCTGAGTAAGTAAAAAAAGCAAGATGTTGCTTCCCATGTCATGTCAAAATTTCATCAAATTTTTGGACTTAAAAAAAAGAGAAAAGAATCAGAAACACATAAATAATGAAACAATATGAAAGTGCAAAGTCCCAAAATTAAAATTAATGTGCAAAGAAATCAAACTTGGAATGATATTTATAAAGGATTTAATGATGCATCATAAACTTGAAAATGATTTGTTCAATGAATTTTAAATCATTACATTTTATGTGAGAGAAATGTAATGTGATCTTAATTAAGCGCAATTGAGTTTAAAGAGCTTACATAGAGCTTGATAGCTCACTTAAGAAAAACATAATTGAATTGATAATTTGCCAATAAACACAAGCTAGACTTCCTAAGGGGTAATTAACGATGTCCTTGTTCACATTGAGCAATCAAACATAATCAAATGGATTGCTTGAGATTTGTGATAAACTTGAATTCTCCTCGATAAATGTGTCTAATCCAAAATATATGAGCATGTGTGCATCTTAAGCCAAACTTGCTCAAAATTATTACACTAGAAGTCTGTCAATGATCTAAAATGAAATATTTTCTGCGTGTGTCATAAGAATATTTACATCTGAAATCCTCATATTGAAATATATTCAGATAATACAAAATTTCAAGTGATTGAGTTGCACATGCATATTGAGGCAGTCTAATACTCAAATTATTGCATCAATAGGCATGCAAAGAATCTGGAGTTGCAAGTCAATTGAACACATAGTTTGAAGCAGTTATGTACTCCTAATCGAAGCATCGAGTTTTGCATAAATAATGAGGTGGTATATACGCATATTTTATGACAAATTAATTCAAATATAATACTTGAAAAAGAGTTCAATTGTCTCTAGATTAATTTACATGTTTTATGAGAAGTCTCTAAAACAAAGCTTCAAATGCCTCTATAAGCAAGCACATATTCTAAATTATATAAAATTTAATGAAATTGAAAATGAATTCTCATGGGCCACTTTATTTATAGTTGAAGTCATACGTCCCACTTAATAAATCCAATCCTACTTGCAAAAAAGGAGTTGACAAGATTGATTCTAAATCAAATGTTCAATTACTAAAGGATGATTTGATTTTTACATTTGCATATGACCATCAAAAGTATTGAGAGAGAAATTTCTTATTTAAAATTCTAAGCTCTCTACTTTGATATGAAAATATAATCATAAGTTTTAACTATTTTCCCAATCCTCTGCTAATAAGCAAGCAGAGTTGACAAGGTACATTACCCTAGTGATGATTGCGTTGATTGTAAATTTCAATCGAGGGTTCAATCTCAAAATAAAATCTAAATGTCAAAGTGAAATTCAATATTCAATACTTAAAGTTAAAGCCCAATCCACCTTCCGCAACAGTTCATCGGAGGTGACAAATTAAGAAACTCTATCTCACAAAAGGAGCTAATGTTAAATCAAGTGTTCTACTATATTCACTCTTAATCAATCTCATGCCAGTAAAGACGTGACCCGTGTTCTCTGACTACGTGGCTTGGCCAGTAGGCTCCACATATGATGCAATTACTACTAAAGTCCTCTGATCACGTGGTTGCTGCCAAAATGAAATCATTATATTACGATCATGACTATAGCCCGTATGCTCCCCAATAGCTATACCCTTTGAGTTGTGAATCATACGGTACACCTGATAAGGCAAAAAGCCCTTTGTCAGCTAAGATAGACTTAAGCATGTCTCCTTAGACAAACACCACCCCAGGTCTACAAGAATTTCTTGGATGGCGTATGATATGTTCAATAAGGATCCTTCAGGTTGTCGACTACCTCCTCGATTAAGTAGACTAGGGGCGTGACGGATGATAACCATGGGATCTAGATCGGCGTTGTCATTCCCCACCATTTTCTTTAAGATAATGATGATGCATTTCATAAATTCTAAATTCTAAAACTCCACATCTCGCTACTTATCGTATGCATTTAGCGATTCTAACTACTTAATCAAAAGTTCTCTCTTAGCATTAAGAGGGTAATTAATTATAGGGCTTGCTTTATAGAAAACTTGGAACTAGATCTAAAGTCCTTACTAAATAAGGGTGAAATCTTTGGGTAGTGTCCTATCTACTATTCCATCTGCCTTCTGAAAATTACACCGACATATTAAAATCACACTCTCTTCATTTATCGAGAGTGGGTGGGCTTTTGAAGCCACATTTTACGACCGTTGGGGACAAGATTCCCTTTCCATCTTTGGCTAGTTATATGTATGCTATAGTAGCAATAAAATATTTGAAAATTCAAAACAAAAAAATGGTGATTTAAATGTGTAATAAATTCAAGTTATTAATGTATGAGACTCTATGTCAAATGAATTATTCTATAGAGTGTATTTTTATTACACTATTATTTTGTTTTGTAGTACCTCTACATTTTGAAAGTATGGGGTGAAATAATAATTACTAATTACTAATCTTCATCTTTCAATTTTACGAATGGATTCTGAGCACTCCTTTCCTTTGTTCACTAGGCGTAAACATCTGCTTAGCTAATGTCATCATCAACATAGGAGATGTTGGAGCTACCATTCAATTTGGTAGCTTGAATTTTCTAGCTATCATAGCTGCAACTCCTGAAGCACCCACATGTGTTACACTCATCCGAGGCCATGCTGGAAGGTCCCAGGTTACTGAAGTTCGTACTTGTCATGCTCTCCAACTAGTTCAGTAACCAACCACTGTTAAAGAGTTCTCTTGACAGAGAACTTCAATTTTGAAAGATTGGGTCAATTTGAAGCCCTGTAATGAAAAGCTAGTGGGTAAAGCGTGTATTTAATGCCTCATGGTACAATTACTTCGCAAACTAAAACATTAGTACCTGGAAAACATGATCATGAACCTTTCTCATCATGAAGTAAATTAACTAGAAGACAAAGAAGAAAAAGAAATTCTGAGCTGAGGGCTCAATAGATCTCATTCAAACAATCTAGTGAATAAGTAATACTACCACCAAAAGTGAGTATTCCTACCCATAACAACTTTGACAATCTAAAATGGGTAAAAAGGAATAGCTTCACTGGTGAGGTGAAGCAGTCTTTCTGGACTCAACAACGTTAAGCATCACCACCACATATGAGATAGCCTGAAACACTGTCCTCTAGAATACATAAAGTTCTTAAAGTAGCCAAGGAAAGAAGCTTGATGAAAAGAAAATTTCAAAGGCTTGTGATAATTGAAAATAGCCATGCTAAGGAGGTTTCCATCTCTTGATAATAACTAGTCATCGAGCGTATGCTTCGCATGGTGAGCATCGTATGACACTTGGATGCGTGTGTCCAAGAATCATGCCCAAAGGTCCCAATAAAAGGGTAAGCAGGTATGGAGGCCAAGGCCTCGTAATGAAATTCTAAAGAAAAAAAGAGGTGTGACATCTGATACATTTATTCAGAAATCTACCTCAAAAATAACTCATCAGAAGTGGATACCTAAAAGAAGGGTTATCACTAATAAAAGACATGATGGTCAACACCCTAGAGAATCCTCTAGGGGATCCCATCATTGATCATATTCACCCCCACAAGAGAAGGTTGACTTTGATCGTAGTCCTTTAATGGAATAAGTGACACTGAATTAGAGATCCACTGGAAATGTCGATCAGAAATTCATGTACAAAAAGAAGGCGATGAAGAGGACTTTATATGGTTAGGGATATAGATGAACTTTCCGCTCAGCACCATCAACAGCAATATGGATTCAAGGAACCTGAACTTAAATTTGACATTTATGAAGAAGAGTCTTCACAGAAGCAAGTAGATGATGGATCTTCATCTCTGCTGAAGAGGAAGAACAAGATCAAAATGACAAAGAGATCATGGGTGTTGAAGCTGTTTATATGGTTGAATCAAGAAATGATCAGCCTAATACACACTTTTATACTCAACATCATTGTTCAGCCCCAACAACAGCTGTCTCTACAAATGCACAAGGAGAAGGACAGTCAAGCTCTTCCCCTGAAGATGAGCAGAGAGCAGAACAACAACAAGAAATAGAGGAAGAAGAAGAGCATGTATTGATTGACATCGTGATGTTAACTAGAGAGCAAATAGAAATGCAGCGTCAAATGGAAGTCAAAGATAAGGAGATTTCACAGCTATGTGCCAAGATGAATGACATGATGGCACAGATGAATATCATGATGGATATGTTGCATAAGAATATCACATCAAATGTAGCACCCATTTCATTTGCTAATCAATAGGTAGCTAATAATACAACTTCTATACCATCAGTCGCTTTAGTACCTCAAGCAGTACATGCTACACATGAAGCGAAGATGAAGTTAACCAACTACCTCTATAGCTGATAATTCAAAATACAGCTAGCACACCTAGAACGGTAATAACTGCTCAATTAAAAAATAATTAAAGAAAAGATAAAGGCAGTTATAGCTTCAGAGCAAGCTGAAAAATTGGTGAGTAATGGTCTCCCTTACCCAGCTGAGTATGATCAAGTGTTGTACCCAAAATGTTACTTAGTACTGAAATTTAATAATTTCAGTGGGCTTGGTAACCTAAAGCAACATCTAGCTCAATTTAAGGCTACTTGTGATAACATAAGAGGGAATGAAGCGCTACTTTTTCATTAGTTAAATTAACTGAACTTTGCTTTTGGTATGCATAATTACTAAATGATTTAGTTAAAACTTTTGTTGAGTTAGAGACAATATTTTTGAAGAGGTTCGCTAGTGCAACCGAGAAAATAATAATCACTGACCTTGCCTTGCTGAAAAAGAGAGTCAGTGACAAAATTCATAAGTCGTTGGCGTAACCTAAGTATGAAATATGAGCAACAATTGGAAGAAGAACATGCGATCCAATTGCTAATGGGAAATATGGATGATAAAATGACACAAATTTTTATTTATGGCATCGATTACAACATTCCAAGACTTGCTTGATAGGGTGGCCAAATTTGAAAAGCTGAATCGCCTTAAGTCTGAGATATATACAGATAAATCAAGAAAAAAATTAAGCCTTCAGACTCAAGAAGAAATGAAACTCATGCCATTTCCTATAACTCAAGTGGTGAAAAGTGGGTAATTTATAATGTAGACAAAGAAAAATACCAATATATAATGATGATAAGGGAAAGAAGCTTGTCCATTCTAATCCACAACCAAAATTGGTATTGAGAGGCAATGATAAACCTCGAGCTTTTCCAAGTAGTGGAGAGCGTCCAAAACAAACAATAAGAGATGATGAGCAAATGCGACCATCTCTTAAGAAAAAGATGAATAAAGATTATTCTTTTAGAAGGGATAGTGTGGCTAAATTATTTTGGCAAGCAGTCAAAGCTGGTCTACAATTACCAGAAATTAAAAGACTTGAAGAAGCTGATCAAGTCAATAATCCAAATTACTGTCACTATCATCGGATGATCAGTCATCATATTGACGATTGTTATGTCTTTAAATATTGGCTAGAAAGAAAGTATCAATAAGGTGAATTTACATTATCCGATAGTGTTCTAGTCAACCCAAAAAGAGAGTCTACAAGGATGATTACATCCTCTTCCGTATCATCCATTAAAGACAAAAATAAAGAAAAATTGATTCATATTGAAGAATGGAAAATAGTAGTCTCTAAGAAGATAGTGAAATTGTTGAAGCAGCTAAAATACGTCCCTAGTGTTAAGTGGAAATCACCACTTGAACCTATATTGGACTTAAAAGAGATGCCTAAATCAAGTATTTGGGCTTCTCAATAGTATTTTGATAAGGCCACTTCATCACAACATGAGGAGTAGTCTACTAAACGTAGGCCTCATAAGTCAAAGAAGAAGGCTAAGAAAAAGAAGAGCAAGAAAAGAACTATAACTCAAAAGATTATTAGCAATTTAGAGGAGTATCACCAGTCGATAAGGCAACCATTTAGGCTTGCAGACTTTATGCCTAAATTTCATATTATTGAATCAGATGAAGAAGATAATAGTGAATCTTGTCTAATAGAGACATGCCAAATCATTTATGTGATATCATATGTCCTTCAGCATTAGTTACTCCAAAATGACAAGGGTAGTCAGACAGACTCGATCAACTCATCAAAATTCTTATAAGAAAAATAAGAAGAGCCTAAGGAGTTAACATATGAATTTTATTTAATGACTCAACAAAAAGATAACAGTTCAGAAGAAGATTTATGTTTCCCCAACGGAGAAGAGTCAGACTCATCGATATCATCACATATGAAATGTATGAAGTTGATAATTGAGTCTAGTCCTTTTGGTCAATCTTCTAGAATAAAAAGTGAATTTGAAGAAATTGCCTCTTCGAAAGAATCTGAGCATGACAAAGTGATTCAAGTTCAGTTGAAAAGTGGTAAAGTCTTACCATCTTCATCAAAGAAGAGAAATACAAATAAAGACAAAGGAAAACAAATTGAAGTCAGTGAAGATATCATTCCCAAAAATTATAAACTAAAGCCAAAATCAAGCGAAAAGATAGATTATAATATTTTATCACATCTGAGAAAGATCCCTTCACAGCTGAGTGTGTACGAGGCTCTCTTAATGTCAAAAGACCTCTGAGAAACTTTGATACAGGCCCTTAGAGATCCAAAGAGTTATCGAGCTTACTTTCCTGAAAAATGCATGATTGAATCATTACAAGCTCAAGATCTCCCAGTAATCACATTTTTTAAGAAGATCTTATGTTGGAAACAACAGATCACAACCGTCCTCTATATATTACCGAAGAGAGTGATATCATCTTAATCAGCCGAATACTGATTGATCCAAGTTCTTCTATCAATCTTATGAGTTTAAAAGCATTAAGAGGATTCTCACTTGATATCCAACATCTTGGGAGAGATAAGTTGATGGTTCATGCTTTTTGAGAAAGGGAGAAAAATTCTAGGTTCTTCTATTCTCTCAGTTTCATGATTTATATACTGTCAAGTTTTTATGTGTCGATACATCATTTGGAGCTCTCTTAGGCCAGCCATGGCTGGATGAGTATGGCATGATCCCATCAACTATGCATTAGTGTATGAAGTACCTAAAAGATGGAGAAGAGTTCAGAATTCTTGGCAACCTATAACTATTTATCATCCATGAAGCAAAGATCTATGAAGATACAAAATATTTCATCGCTAAAGAGCCTAAGCCAATAGAGCCTCGTGAAGCGATATCATTCACTTCAGGTACAAAAAAGCAACTTCATAAGGTGAAAGAGCAGAAGTAAAAAGAAAGAAAGAAGGCAATGCCAACTCTCCCTAAAGCATTTGATTCTACACCTAAATTAAGAAGGTCAATTCCTCATTTGGAAAGTGACACACAAGAAGAAGAAAATATTTCTGTCAAACCTAAGGGAACTTATAAACTTTCAAGAAAGGAAAAGTATGAAATAAGTGATTCAAATTCAGACTATGACTTTGAATTTACTTATAAAAATAGGGTTCAGAAGGTCACATCAAGAAGGATAGCTCACTTGGCAGAGTCAGATGACTCACTCAAAATTATACCAATCCCTCAGCAGTACTTCAAAGAAATCACTCCACTAGATGTCCATAAAATTGAAGAATTGATAACAATCTATGTGACTTTGTTGTGTGAGAGTGGCAGAATAGGAACTCTATTTTATAAATCTGAATAGTCTTAACCTGCCACTTTTAATTAGTCTACTCAACATGAAAATTCTGAGGAGATAGTGCTAACAAGAATACCAATATACTATCCACAGAAATTGCAAAGAATGATGCAAAAGCTTGGAATTCATATTGGAACTACTAAAAATAGAACTCAAATCTTTAACAGGATGTGGAGCCAAAGGAGTCCTCAAGCATCATGAAGAAGTGATAAGTTTATCACTAAAGGTATTGAGTTCATCCATAAATCTCATCAAAATAAAGTTTATTATAATACAAAAGAAGCTGAGATCAAAACTAATAGTGACAAAAAAGATGATCTCTATGAAATCCTTCTTACAAATGATGAAGAACTCGAAGATGGTGAACAAACAACTACAATGGATGAACTCAAAGAAATCAACCTAGGAGCTGAGGATGATCCCATCCAACTTTCATCGTTCTACGATGAGAAAGTTGAAGAGCTAAAAATGCTACTTTATGAATTCAAGGATTTCTTTGCCTGGACATATTCTAAAATGCCAGGCTTATCCCTTGATATAGCAGTTCATAAACTTGCTATTAAAGATGTGATGCCTGTTAAGTAAGCTCCTAAGTGAATGAGATTGGAGAACATGTAATTACAGAAACTAAGAAGTTGATCAAAGTAGGCTTCATTCGGGAGGAGAAGTATGCAGATTGGATAGCCAACATTGTCCCAATTAGGAAGAAGAATGACCAAATCTATGTCTACATTGACTTCTAGGACCTAAATAAGTCGTGCCTAAAAGATGACTTTCCACTTCCAATATCAAAACTACTAGTGGATAATACTTCTAATTACAACATGTTCTCATTCATGGATGAGCATTGGGATATAATCAAATCAACATGGCACCTGAAGATGAAAGACATACAATGTTCAGAACACCATTGGCATCTATTACTACACAGTCATGCCTTTTTGTTTGAAAAATGCTGGAGCTACCTTTCAAAGAGCCATGACACATATTTTTGATGAGTTGATTCATCAGAAAGTGGAATATTATGTTGGCGATTTGGTGGTGAAGAGTTTAAATCGTGAAAATCACTTTGAAGACTTGAGAATTATATTGGAGAGAAATGTGCATTTGGGGTATCCTCTACAAAATTCCTTCGATATATTGTACATCACAATGGAATTGAAATCGATCCCGTTAAAATCAAGGCAATTTTGGAGATGCCTCCACCAAAGAGTTTACGTTAGCTTTATTCTTTATAAGGACATCTTTCATTCATCCGATGATTTATATTAAATTTATCAGGATGTTGTCAATCATTTGTAAAGTTGATGAAGAAGGATGCTCCATTCAAATGGGACAAAGAGTGCCAAGAAACCTTCAATATCTTTAAAAGCTACATGTTAAATCCACCAATCCTTACAGCACTTACTCCTAGGAAATCCCTCATTCTATAGACAACTACATTAGAAGAGTCCCTTGGAGCATTATTGGCACAACACAATGAAGAAAGAAAAGAGAATGCTCTTTATTATATCAGTCATAGGTTGATAGGAGCAGAAATGAGATACTCTCTGATAGAGAAGCATTATTTGGCATTAATCTTTGCAGTCCAAAAGCTCTATCACTATATGTTATCTCATAAGATTACCTTCATTTCAAGGATCGATCCACTGAAATACTTGATGATAAGACTAGCGTTGACAGGTCGCTTGACAAGATAGGAAGTATTATTTTTACAATTTGATATCACATATATTCCGCAGAAAGCAATGAAGGGACAATCTTAGCAGATTTTTTTGCTGCACATCCCATCCCTGCGGACTCTTCTCTTAATGATGATTTGCCTGATGAGCATATTATGATCATTCATGAAAGATAAAAATCACAAATTTGAGAAATGTACTTTGATGGAGCCTCATCGATCAAACAAGTCAAACCTCTAAATTTCCAAAGGGCAAGAGCAAGAATTGGCATCGTCTTCATAACACTAGAAAGAGGAATAATGAGACGATCATATAGGTTGACTGAGCCAAGAACTAATAATGAAGCTGAGTATGAAGCATTGGTAGTATGTCTTGAAGAAGCTATTTTCATAGGCATTCAAAACTTTCATATTTTTGGTGATTCCCATCTTATTACAAATCAAGTAATGGGCATTTATAAAATCAACAAGCTTGAGTTAGCTTTCTATCACAAGTAAGTTCTCGAGCTTATGAAGCAAATACTAAATATCACATTAACTCAAGTTTCTCAATCCAAGAATAATAAAGCAGATTGCTTAGCAAAATTAGCTAAGAAAATGACAAGTATGAATGATGATTTTGTCATGATTGAGATATTTACTCGAGGAATTCTAGAGACAGTAAAGTACCAATCCCCACAGGTAGAGGGGTTATCAGATTTGATATAGTAGGACACAACTCAGGTTGCTCCTCATACTCCTCAAAATCAACATAGAATTAAACCCATAAGAGCTAAGAATGATATTACTTCAGAAAAGTAGTGTGAAGCCTTTATTGTAGAAGAGCCACATGATTGGAGGCAACCCTTCATCGACTACTTTAAAGAAGACAAATTATCAAATAATAAATTACTGGCAGCTCATATCGAGAAGAGAATGGTGTTCTATGCTTTCATCAACAACACTTTATATCGTAGATCCATTGAAAAAATGCGGCTATGATGTCTAAATACAGATGAAGCTAGTAAAGTGATGGTTGAAGTTCATGAATGACTTTGTGGTGCACATCAATCAAGTCCCAAGATGGCAGTAAAAATCAAAAGGATGGGTTATTATTGGCCATCAATAGTGAGAGACTGTATCAATCATGCTAAGAAGTGTCATGAATGTCAAGTACATAAAAATATAATCCACCAACCTCCAAATCCATTACAACCGATAATAGCATCCTAGCCATTCGAATGCTAGGGTACAGATGTAATTGGGCCAATTGATATATCATCGTCAACTGGACACCGCTTCATCCTAGTGGCGACTGATTATTTCTCTAAGTGGGCTGAGGCTACCCCATTTAAAGAAGTTACTGCTGATCTAGTGATTAACTTCTTTACGCATAATGTGATCTATAGATTTGGAATACCGCATTGAATAGTTTCTAATAATGGCACAGCTTTTCAAATTACAAAGATTTATAGATTCGTCAATCGACACAAAATTGATTGGTGATATTCTTCAATATATAATCCAAGGGAAAATGGTTTGGTAGAAGCCTTCAATAAGACATTAGTCAAGCTGCTCAAGAAGATCCTCACTAAAAATAGAAGAGAATGACATTCCAAACTGATAGAGGCATTATTGGTCTATCGAACTACCTACAAGGTGCCGACTAAAGCTACTCCTTATTCATCGGTATTTGGAACTGAGGTGGTTCTTCTGCTTGAAGTTGAGTTACCATCACTTCAAATAATGATCCAATACAACCTAACTGAAGATCAAAATGCTCTTTTAAGAATAGAGGAACTCGATGCGCTTGATGAAGTTAGATTGCAACCTCATCAAAATTTGGAAGTTTATCGAACAAAGATGTCTAGGGCTTTTGAAAATACGATGCGGTCTCGAAAATTCTAAAAAAGTGAATTGGTCTTGTAGCTGAGAAGACCAATTGTTCCTAATCGATGAATTAGTAGCAAATTTGAGCCTAATTGGGAGGGCCCTTTTGTCATTAAAAAAGTGTATCAAGGAGGGGCATACCAACTCATCGACGTAAAAGGTGAAAGACTAATGCCACCAATTAATGGTCATTTCCTAAAAAAGTATTATAAATGATAAATACATTCTCAAGGCATAATAGAAATCCCCATGTAAGATAGGGGCATTTTTTTAGTATATTTATTTATGTTGACATCATGCTTCAAGTCAAGATCGTTAAATAAGTATACCTACTCAAGATGAAGAAAATTTTCTGTGAAAATTCTATTATTACACAGGGGACATTTTTAGATTTCTATACATAGATGAAATCAACGTTACATATTAAAACTCTCTTAAGATCAAATGTGACAACTCATATATTGATATATTTTCTTAAATTATTTTAGAGCTTTTTCAAAGTACTTTAGAATTTTCTCTGCAAGATAGGGGACATTTTTATATATTTAGCTAAGTTGAAATCATGTTTATAAGACGAGATCCTCAAATATATTTTGATTCGACATCGAGCTTTACACAAAATCTGAATATATTCATAATTATTTTTAAGTTGAGGCTCTTAGGAACAAAAAAGAATTTATTTCTACATAAAAAAGACAACCCTAAATCAAAAGTTTATCTCCCATATTTACCAAATTTTGAAGATCAAGTCAAGAACTCCTAATTTTGAAGCTTCAATCAAAGTTAAAAAATACATCAACCTCACATCTTCAAGTCAAGACACGATATGGGTTCTAAAGGTCAACTCAACAAGCCCATAAAATGAGTCGACGCTCTCCTCACAATAGCCGTAAGAAAAGGCCAGTGAAAGAGCCCCATTCGTAGTCCGATGACCAAATCACCACCCATCACGCCTTAAGTCGAAGACTCAAGTAGGTTCTAAGTGTCAAACTCAACAAGCCTATAAATGACCGAGTTGCTCACGCTCTCCCCACTCAACAAGCCATAAGAAAAGGCCACAGTGAAAGAACCCTTGCTCATTAGTTCAATGATGATAGTTGTTCAATCTCAAACCATATCCAGCTTAGTGACCACAAGCAATCATAATCCAAGAGATCTTTCTCAATCGACAGACATAATGAGAAACTCTCAATCAAAGTACCTCCAATCTTTTATATATTACCGGGGTGATATTTCAATATATTCTCAAATGATCTAATTAAGCAAAGAAGATCAAAGCCAATCTCATCAAGTCCACCAAAGAAGAAAGCACAAGAACAAGGAAAATTTTCCATTGTTCATACAAAGATTGAACTAAAGAATTTTATGGTTATTCACCATAAAGCACATTGCTAGACGATAACTCAACATTGACCTAATATAAGCTGTAATGGGTCATCTATATGTACCCATCAACGAAGTCTATCAAGACAACAAGCAATGAGTGTACATACTTTGATAAGTCATGGACAATCAAATCCTTCATCAAGTCCTCAAGATTAAAGCTAGACAAAAGGAATTTTAAATCTAAAAATAAATAAACTACCTTCCATCAAACTGAGCAAGCGTGAAGTTAAGGTCGAAACTCAAATCGCAATGACATAGAAGAAATAGTTCTTGAAATCCATCAAGAGAGTAGATGGTAAGAACTCTATCTATCACAAGTCGATCAACAAATCGATCCCATTTAGCATGTCCAAAATAAGACATCATACTAATGACAAATCCTTATTCGTCGGATTATTTATCGTGGTTTTGGAACCAATAAACCAAAGTCTTTAAAAAAACCAACCACCGGTAACAAAAAATCAAAATCAACCAAATAAATCAATTAGAGTTCGGTTTATTCTTGTTTCCTAAACCGAATTATAGAGAGGATTAAAAAAAATTTAAAGTTAACAAACAATTGATAATAAAGAAATTTTATTAACCAAAAGTTACTAAATTACATGTATATCATTGATACAAAGTAATGTACAATATAAATAGTTTTCCATATTGATACAAATATACAATTTATGAAAATGTAAAATAAAAATTATAAACAAATAAAATTAAAAAAAGAAAGAGAAAAAAATAGTACAATATAATTCAATTGTATAAAACGCATGGTCCTAATCAATTGAAATGTGATTATCGCCATGAAATATCACTCTGACCAAGACCCTAAAAGAAAACTTCATCAAATGCCCTCCATTTGACAACTATCTCCAAGAATAACATCTAGAAAAAAAAAACATTATTCATATATAAGATATCGACATTCTACAAAGAATTATATAATATGAACCTAACTATTGTTGTAACATCCATAAGAGAAACACACGATCTCCGGCCCAAATATGAGCAAGCAAAGAAGGAAGAAAAGGGCTATACGTAGACATCATCTATGAGCTTTTGATAGTTAATAAAAAAAAACAAATATTTTCAATTTAGTGTTAAGCATACAATCATCGAATGCTTCCATCTCATCAAGATTGATTCAAAATACCATTTGCATTAAGAATAAGATACCATGAATTCCAAAAGGACTATCCATAAAACAGAGAAAGAAAAAAATTTACAGAGTTTCTAAATCATCTATGAGCTATCATAATTAATGTTGCAGAGTTCTCACTTCAATTGAAATGATTACAATATGCACCATAAAGTATAAATTTCCAAAACTAAAACCATACTCAATCACAATGAATAAAATATACCATCAATCAAGCTAAGATGACATATAATAAACTATAAGTTCAAATATATGTTATATATAATGTATAGGATAGCAATGAGCCAATGATGTAAAGACTAAAGAGCATGTAATCACTTAGACTTAGCGCTTAGATATGTTCAAGAATGGCAAAAAGGCCTAATTCCATCTGCTTTCGCACAATGAAATTCTTAACAAAGAAAATGTTTCAAAGAAGTCGATCCACCACTCCCAAAGCCACAGGCATTGTTCAATTAGAAAAAAAATTTTAAATCAACAAGTGAAATTGCTATTGACCACTCTCAATTCACCGCCACAAGTTACAAGTTACATTAAACCAAACCATAAATCTAACATATTGGCCAAGCTCAACAATATTTCCAAAGGAGTAGAGAGAATCGAGAGAGAGAGAGAGAGAGAGAGAGAGATAATATCATTTTCTCTACCTTGAGTGTTACTCAAAGAATAAAGTCCACCTGACGAAACAATCACAATAAAGCCCAAATCACAATAAACCAAACCATGCTATCACCATTTTCACCAGTGAATCAAACATTCAAACCATCAACAAAAATTTCAAATGAAGTCTAGAAGAGATAGAGAGAGAGAGAGAAGTTGACATAATCATAATGTGATTTCGTTTCTATCTGGTTGCTTCTCAAAGAATAAAGTCACACACTACGATAAATTTCCGCGACACACAATCACCTAAAGGCTCACAAGTCAATTAACCAAATTAACTAATCATCGTTTCTCAAGTCTAATCAAAAATTCAAACCATCACCAAATTTTCAACAAAAGGTAGAACTCAGAATAGAAAGAGAGAGAGAGAGAGAGAGAGAGAGAGAGAGAGATAGAGAGAAGTTGAGATAATGTGATTTAGTTCTTACTTGGTACCTCACAAAGAATACTTAAATTTCAAACCGACAAGAGACTAAGAGAACGTGAAGAGTGAAATCAAAGACATAAGTCACGTAACGTAAGAACAGAGGTCAGATGTAAAGATCTAATGCTATAATCTAGGGCAAAAAAAAATAAAAAAGGAAGAAGAAGATCACGCAAATTGGAAAGACAAAGCAAAGCCCAGAGATCAATCGAGATCTTAATAAAGAATGCCCTAATGCCTAATCAATGCCTTTCTAGAATCATGACCATCAATGAGAATGAATAATTCAATCTGAGCTCAAGTAAATCGAGACAAACGGAGAGATGAACAAATAAATCTAAGCTGATACCAATTTAATCTATAAACTAATAGTAATTGCTTTAACCAAAAGAACTAATAATTTAAAATCAACCAAAACCATTAAAGATTAACCATAATTTCAACCAAAACCAAATAATGAATAAAAATCTAACCAAACCAATTAACATCGTTGTCATTTTGGTTTGAATTAATGCACCCCTCAACAAACCTATCAAAGTAAGTTGTTAATTGAATCGATCCAAGTTTTCAGGATTAGCTAACAAAATATCACTATGCATAAATCACATTTTGCATATGACCTCCATGCTTGATACATAAGTCAAATCGAGCAAAATCCAAATTGATGGACCTGATGTATCACCATAAATCAAAAGATGTGCAAACATCAAAAAGAAAATGAGTCTCATGAACTAAATTTTTCCATTACATTTAGAATATTGAAATTGAGAATATAAATATTGTATATCTAACGATCAAATGATCAAGCTATCAATGTTATCATAATAAATATAAAAACCTATCGATGAACACACTTCATTATATTCAAAATATCAAAATTAGGTCGTAATATATTGCAAATAAATAATCAATGATCAATAACGAGTTGAATGTTTACTCGATATTAGAGTTAGAGCGATGTCCAAAATGACGCTCATAAAATTAATCACATCGTTAGCTTCAAAATATTGAAATCTATCAAATAAGACTATTCATAATCAATTGGATTAGTCTTCATGAAAATTGAAGCACGCAATTTTGAGCTAAAATTCCCATTCAATGCCTAAACCAAAAAGCTCTCGACAAAAAAATGTATACACTATTGCATCCAGAATATTGGAATTACCTTCAATTGATATCCAATTTCTATGATGATACATAAAATAAAATTAAAATTTATACAACCTCTTTAAAAAAAGGTAAATCTATATAAATACATCAGCCCTAACATCCTAACCGCATATTCATTTTCACTCATCATTTGCAATTTTTTCTGTCACACGATAGGCTCACGTTCTCCCTACAAGCTAAGAGCTAGTTTCCTGCTTCCTCCTCTGTTTGTTTGGTTCTCAACCAAATCCTCTCTCTTATTCAAATTATTTTAATCATAATTTGAATGACTCCGCTGCTTCTCCCTAATCATGATAAATTATTCCGCTTCTTCCTTCCTCTTCTCCTTTTTTCTTCCTCATCTCCTATTGATAAAGTAAATGAACTAAGTCCTCCTTTCATTTAAAAAAGTCATTTCTCCTTCCCTCATTTTCACTTAAAAAATCACTGCTTCTCATTTTCCTTATAAAATCACTTCACTTTTCTCATTCAATAAATCCTTCCTCCTTCCTCATTCTTTTTGAATCCTTACTCTTTTAAATTTTAGAGATAACATCCATCATTCTTTCCTCTAGATACCTTCTCGATTCCTCCTCTAATCAAAGATAATTCCTTCCAACCTTTTCCAATGAGAACACAACATCGAAGGTTCTTCTCTAGGTTTCGCATTTCATCACTTGCGCTTTTTTTGTTTTATAACATCAATACAAATCGCCAAACTATCCATTCCTTCAATTGTTTCTCTAATGTCATATATATATTAAAATAGTTGTGGATATGTGATGAATGTAAAATTATATATATTTGTATATGCTTGTATTTGTTCAATCATGCTCATACGAGATAAAATTCTGTGGGTGTCGAGATATGCTCGCTATGCATCATATAAAAAAAATTGTTAATGTTGCTCTATGTCAAAATACTACCAAATTTCATTGAATTTTTAGACGAAAAAAGAAAGAAAGAAAACAAATGAAACAATATGAAAGTGAAAATCCTAAAATTAAAATTAATGCAAAGAAATCAAACTTGATAATAAAGGATTTAATGATATGTCATAAACTTGAAAATGATTTGTTCAATGGATTTTAAATTTATATTTTATGAGAAAATGTAAAGTGATCTTAAGCAATCAAGTATAAGAGCCATAGATTTAAGCTCACTTAAGAGCAAGAACATAATTGAATTGATAATCCAATAAACATAAAGTAGATTCCTAAGCAATTAACATGTCATGCTCATGGAGCAATCAAACATGATCAAATGGATAGCTTGAGATTTGTGATAAACTTGAAATCCCTCATAAATATGTCTAATCCAAAATATATTGGCATGTGCATCTTAAGCCAAAGTTGTTTCAAAATTATCACACCTAAAATGAAATATTTTAGGTGCCATAAGAAATATTTACATCTAAAATCCTCATATAAAATAAATATATTGATGATAAAATTAAGTGATTGAGTTACATGCATATTGAGGCAATCTAATACTCAAATTATTTCAATAGAGGAAATAATCTAGAGTTGCAAGTCAATTGAACACATATTTTGAAGCGAATGTACTAATCATCGAAGTTTTAAAATAATGATGACTTATATATGCATATTTATGAGAAAATTCAAATATAATACTTGAAAAAGAGTTCAATTGTCTCTTGATTAATGTACATGTTTTATGAGAAGTCTTTAAAACTAAGCTTCAAATGCCTCTATAAGCATGTACATCTTCTAAATTACATAAAATTCAATGAAATTGAAAATGAATTCTCGTGGGCTGCTTTATCTATTGATGAAGTCATAAGTCCCATTTAATCAATCCAATCCTCCTTGCAAAATAAGAGTTGACAGGATTGATTCTAAATCAAATGTTCAATTACTGAAGGATGATTTGATTTTACATTTAATTATCAAAGGTCATGAGAGAAATTTTATTTAAAATTCTAAGCTCTCACTTTGATATGAACAATATAATGTTTAATTTAAATTTAAATAAGCAAGCAGAGTTGACAAGGTACGCTATCTAGTGATGATTGTGATTGTAAATTTCAATCTAGGTTCAATCAAAATAAAATTTTCAAATTATAGTATGAATGCTCAAATCATTCATACCACGATGATGGTTGCGTTGAATGGTGATTTCAAACGGAGGGGGATAATTATCCTCAAAATATGCTCACAAGCTCAAATCAAATTAAGCAAATATGAATATCAATACAAACATGAAATCACACAAATCCCTAAGTTCAAATTGTCAAAGTGAAATTTAATATTCAATACTTAAAGTTAAAACCAATCCAATTTATAGCTTTTTATCGAGTGATAAATTAAGAAAACTCTACCCATGAAGGAGCTAATGTCAAATCAAGTGTTCTATTATATTACTCTCAATCAGCAGGATGTGACCTGTCCTCTAACTATGGCTTGGCAAGCTCTACTTATGATGCAAGAGGACTAGATTCCTTGATCGTGATTGCCGCCAAATGAAACCATTATATTACGATACAAATCGCCAGATCTTGGCTCGCCTTGAATTGGAATCATATATTTGAACAGGGCAAAAGCCATCGCCTAAGGTAGACTTGCATAGACACATCACCAGTTCTTTTAATGAACCCATGTGTTGTCGATAAGGATCCTTCAAACAGTTTGGTTGATTACCTCTGACTAAGTAGACAATCATATGGATGATGAACCATGAGATTTAGATCGGGCACGTCATCATTCCCCCAACCATCTGCTTTAAGCTAATGATGATGAATTTCATAAATTTTAAATTCTAAAACTCCACATGCTAATACTATACGTTATGCATTTAACGATTCTAACGACTAGCCTTAATCAAAAGTTCTCTCTCAACATTGAGAGGGGTAAATAACTATAGTTTTTAGAAACCTGGACCAGATCTAAAGTCCTTAAATGAGGGCAAAATGCAGTGTCATCTAGTATTCCAAGCCTTCAAAAATTAAGCATATATTAAAATCACTTTTCTTCATTTATTTATGGCAAATTTCTGATTTATATATATATATATATATATATATATATATATATATATATATATATATATATATATAATTTAATTTTAAATTTTATTTTAAAATGGAATAAAAATCACCTTCTAAATAACCACTGTTTCAAAACAAAAAATCAAAATATCCTTCAATGAACTAAATATACTCTGTTCTAGTCAAATTTTTAGTTTAGAATGCGCATCTCTTATGATTACAATTATAAAAAATAAGTTAATCTTAATGAATCATATATTATGTGTGTTACATTTATTATTTTTATTGCATTTTTTCTTTAATCTTTATTTGATTTTAACCGAAAATTTTATTATTATTAACACATATTGCAAGAGATTCCTAGGACTAATACTGACTACTTGACTCATAACCCAATAAAAATATTGATATACGACAACATTTTAATTTATTAATTAAGCTGTCATCATATAATTAGAACCATCTCTCATATTTACAACTTGCTTTTTTAGCTTAACACTCAAGGTTAATGAATGTACAGATATATTAATAAAAGCTGTTCCATAAGCAACTGCCAGTATATTATTTTTTTATGTATTAATTGGTAGGATAACTCAATTTTTAATGACAGACAAAGTGACTAGCCTCACTAATTTTCATCTTACATATCTATAGAGAGAGAGAGAGAGAGAGATCACTTTTTTTAAGTTAGATACAAAATATTATTTAATAGCACTTTTCATATATATCTTTTGTTCTACTATTTTAGAAGCCATTCAGGGATAACTTTTATAGAGAAATTTGATTAAAATATAGAAATAAGATGATTATAAGGTAAAAGTGCGGCTATAATTATTATTTTAATCAAAATTTAATAAAAATGTGATAAGATTATCAATGTTTAAAATTGATATTTGCTCTTCTTATAGCTTCCAAAATACAATTGATATTTGCTTTTCTATTCACTTACTATCTCTCATATAAAAAAATAGGAGATTTATATACATACCATACGTTCTTATGTATTTATATACCTAACACCTGAACTTTAATTTTTACATATATAATATCTCAATCTTCAATATCACATCAAAAATATTATCATAACTCACTATTTAAAAGTGAAATACACCTTTTTAAGTATAAGAAAGTGTTAGTCATGTAAATATCTAACTTTAGGTATTACATATATAAATGGATAAGAATTGTGTGATATGTATGTAAATTTTCCTATAAAAACTTGATTGAGCAAACTCTTAGCAGACCTGACAATTTTTAACATTTGACAGTCACTAGTATTTAATACTTATCATCATTTTCAATAGTCACTCCTAGCAGACCTCACAGGCTTTGTCCTGTGGGCTCTAAAAATTTGCCACCGACCTCTCGACAAATGAAGAGAGTTTGATTTAAAGTGTCGGTGTAATTTTCAGAAGGCAGATGGAATAGTAGATAAGGCACTACCCAAAGATTTCGCCCTCATTTTGTGAGGACTTTAGATCTGGTTCTAGGTTTCCTATAGGCACAAGCCCTTATAGTTAATTACCTCTCTCTATGCCCAGAGAGAACTTTCAATTGACACTAGTCGTTAGATCGCTTAATGCATAGTGTATTGTAGCAGCATGTGGAGTTTAAAATTTTGGGTTTAGAATTTATAAAATTCACCATTATTTAACTTAAAGCATATGGTTGATAGAATGATGATGCCCGATCTAGATCCCATAGTTCCCATCCCGTCATCGTGGTCCCTAGTCTACTTAGTCGAGGAGGTAGTCGACCAACCCGATCAAGGATCCTTACCAAAGAACACATGGGTTATATCGCCAAAGAAATCCTTGACTGGGTGGTGTTTATCTAAGGAGACAGCTTAAGTCTACCTTAGCTAACAAAAAGGCTTTATGCCTATCAAATATACCCTATGATTCATAACTCAAAGGGCTAAGCCATTGGGGAACATACGGGCTACATTTGTGAGCATAATATAATTGTGTCATTTGGCGATAACCACCCATTTAGATAACTCTAGTCATAGCTGCATCATATGTGGAGCCTACTAGCCAAATGCAGTGTGAGACACGCGTGAGTAATTTACTTAGTGAGTTATGGCGATGGTGGATGAGTGAATGAACAATTTGGTTTAAGTATTTAAATGATAAATTTCATCCTTTAGTTAAAATTTAATTTTAAGATGAATTAATTTAGAGCTCAAATATCTTTAATGATAATATCCTCTTATTGAGATCAATGCCATCCCTGGGGTGATTTTGTCAACTCGGAGATTTTGCAGAGGATTTAACTTGAATTTATAAATTTGAATAGATACAATAAAAAATCTATTGAAATTTCCTAAATTTTCATCATAAGGGGTAGACCTTGTCAACTCTCGCTATTTTGTTACAGAGGATCGAGTCTATAACTTCAATTTATAAATTTGAATTTGAGATACAATAATTTAAAATTTTAAATAGTTGTAATTCCCTCCGGTTGAGATTTTCATTTAACACAACCATCATCGGGGCGGACCTTATCAACTCTACCTATTTGCTAGTAGAGGATCGGTCCTATGACTTATGTGTAATTTAAATTCTTTAAGAAATTGATATCATAACAGACCTTGTCAACTCCATTACAAATATAGAGTATTAGGTCTTATGATATAATGTAATTTAAATCCATTTAGAAGTTGAGTATTTAGTAGACCGTGTCAACTCTATTTCAAACATAGATGATTAGGACTACTATGATCATATTCTATAGGGCTGAATACAATCTTTCATTGACTTGATTTAGCATATGAAGACATTCATTAGTCTACATGCATATAGTCATAAAGAATTGAATCGATTTTATCATTTTTCTAATTTTTTTTTTAAAAACCTGTGAAACATCCTCAAACACAAAGTTTAGATGCTTACTATAAGTGTTGGGGCCCATGCAGGTGCATTTAAGAATACTTGTATAATTTTAAAACATTGAATTTGAGTTTTAATCCTATTTCATAATATATGCAAGGGTTTAAATGAAGCCTTAATTAATTCCTTCGCTCATTGTACATTGTGTTACTAATCCGTGGTGTTGAAGGCATCTTAAATTATTCTAATATCTTATTAGATCCCTTAGAATTACATATATTGAAGTGCCAAATTTATATTTATGCCAAAATATTTAATTCACTTCAAGTTCATTAATCTATTTGAGTTCAATCCATCTTTCTTTATTTGAAATATAATCTTCAAATTCATTCTCACTTATAATTCAAAATTCAATTTGATATCAATTTTATTTTAGCAAGCTTAGGCAACACTATTTGTTTAACTTGAATTTTATTTGCAAGTATGAATTTTGGATAAAATTTCGACAGCATTTTGATAGTATTCTGGCATCATCCCCGCATAGGGGGCTATATCAGAACTATTTTGGCCTACCCGTCACTCCCTGATGAGCGTGACAGTTGGTGTTTTAAAACATCTCGACCGAATTTCAATCCCGTTACGCCCTGATGAGCATAACGAGGCTTTCAATCACCTACATAAAAGTAAATATATATTCAAATATTCTTCTCCCCTTTTTTTAAAGTCCCATAGTTAAAATTTTGGCAGCATTTCGACAGTATTTCGACATAGGGGGAGTAACATCTAATAGTTTTAGCTTACTCGATACATCTTGATGAGTGTAGTGAGTGTCGACACCACAAATAATTTTATCTCATCGATGAGCATGACAGGCCTTCAACCTCGCATAAATAAACACATATATATGCATATGTTGTTCACATGTTTCCATACATCCACAATCAACAACCTTAATGATTTTGCATGAGTTCAATTAGCAGGGATTGAATAGAAGATATTGGAGTGTTGATTATTTGGATTGAATAGGTGGGGAAATGCTGAAAACTTAGAGAAGAACCTGCCTAATGATGGTGTTCTTTCTTGGTTCTCGTCACTTGCAAGGAAGGAAAGAGGGGCTATTTTCCTGCAGAATAATGGAAATGCTGGAAACATAGAAGAGGAACCCGTCTGATGATGGTGTTGCCTCTTGCTACGGCAAAGGGGATAATCAGGGTAGAAAATTAGAAAAAGTATCCCGAGAGGAAGGGAAAGGAGGAGGAAGATGGGAAAATGTTGAAAACCGAGTGGAACCCACCTAATGATGGAGTTGCCGTAATTTATGAAAAGGGACAACCAACTCATTCGGCTAGGTGATTCAGCAGTGCACAAGAAGTCCGGTATAGTGGGAAGAAGTAAGATTTTCAGACTTTCAAGTGTTCTCAGGAGACTATAGGTTGATTGAACTGACTACCCATCAATGTTTACAACATTTGAAACTCATTTCTACTATGGTCATTAAATTATTGTGGAACACTATCATCTTCAAGGATTGATTCAACTTTTCTAGCCAGAACACCCAAAAATCCATACTTGGACTCATGCACCTCTCTCATTAGTACATCTCACAGATGAGTATTTATGATGAGCTAGATTTGATTGACAAAGATGGAACTCTAGCACAACATGTCTACATTGGCGGATAATAGGGAGGGATCTCGGTGAGCGGCGGAAGGCTTCGACATGTATAGGGGAGAGAGCTAGTGATAGATTGTTTGAGGCAGAGAGATGGAGACCTGGAGATTGGGCTATTGCAAGTCATAAAGAAAGAGGGATTGGTTAGAAAGAAATGGGAGAGCCAACAAGAGAGGTTTTAGTGTCTATCGAAAAAAAATTTTCTCGTTGCCTCTTTGTGTTGGGAGGGAAAATAGGGGATTATGAGCCCTAATTGCTGATTAATTAGTTTCTTTATGTATTTAGGTGGGATTTTTAAAATTGGAGTGCAATTTTGAATGTCATTAAGAAGTATTTATGGAAAGAATATAATCTGATCACTAATCTCTATTCATATGAAAAATTCTAATTTAATCATATTATGGTTTAATTATTAAAATTAAATTGAACTGTGTTTAATTAAATTGGATGTCAAAATTCTTGTGAATCTTACTGAAATTAAACCCACATAATATGAGTATCATTTTTAGGTAAATTCAATGTTTCAGATTCAATGGCATAACCTGTTTCACGATCGGAGGCCGTTCGATTAAAGTCAGTTCTGAATCGAGTCAATTTTGGTTCAAAAGTGTGCACCGTCACTTTTGACCCCACAAAATCCATGCAAACTCGTTCGAATTGATCGCAGATAGTCTCATTTGATAGGTTTTGATATTTCAAATGACGTGATCAATTTCATGAACGAATGTCATTCGAGCATCGTCACAGCCTCCGGACTCTGATATGCACATAGGCGCATCAGTGGATTTCCTTCTTGATCAGTCGACCTTCGAATTGTGCGATATGTATATTCTGATCAATTTTAATATTTTGAATGCATTGGTGCAGTTGATTTTATGATTAGAGGATACCTCGATCAATTTCAATCATGATTCATATGCTTTTAGCTCTCATTTTCATGATGTTGCATTTAATTCTTGCTAATTTCAATATATTTGCTTAATTAAGCATATGAAAATTATTTATAGGTCAACAAATGCCCCCCAATAAATATGGAGCACGTATGAAGTGGACCATGTTTGTTGCAAACTAGTTGACCATATAAGATTTAACCTGATTTATCTTTATTGACTCATCAGGTAGGAAGAGAGATACCTTCGGCCATATGCTTAATGCTTTGATGGGCTTGAAGAAGGTCTCATCTTAGTGGTTTATATCTTTAAACCTCCTTTTGCCTTAGTTTCGTACTTAGTAGGCTTGGTGAATGAAGAATTTTATTTATTTTGTGATTTAAGTTTCTTCGGCCCTAGCTTCGAGCTTGACGGACTTGATGAAGGATAGATCTGGTTTGTCTAACTCGACTTGTCAGGAGGATATACATACCTTTGGTCCTTTGCTTATTGCTTTGTTGGACTTGTTGAAGGATTAACCTAATTTGTCAAAATTGACTTATCAGAAGAATGTGTAAACTTTTGGTCCTTTGCTTGTTGCTTTTGGCAGACTTGTTTAAGGATGTGAGTTGGCGACCTAGTCTTCAAGACGAGCATTAGGTCTATGGCAAGAAGTTGTCAGTCCAACACTTGGTGTTTTAGTGGACTGGTTGACTATAAAGTTTTCTTAGTTCAGCTGTGAGCTTTTCACGAACTCTAAGATAGCTTCGCCTTTGTTGCTTTGTCGACTTGTTGAAGAAGTTATATAGGTTTATGCTTTGTGGTTACTTAGACCTCCTCGGATCCTCTCTTGGTTCATCGATCAAGCTGGAAAGATTCTCCGGATCTGATAGCTAAAATTTGTTTAGTTGGATTAGCTTTAAAGAATGGATAGCTATACCCATCACATATGGCAGAACTTCTTCACTATGGCCTCTCTTTGCCCCTTGTTGAGTGACTGCCATATTTGAGCTTATTGAATCGAAAAACGGAAGCTCTTTCTCTTGATCTTTGAAACTCGATGAGTTTGGGAGGCAAACTTAGCCTTTGAAGTTATCTTCTGCATGTCTTGAGTGGACATAATCTTACCTATTAATCGCATAGTCACCTATAACTTAAACAAATATATCTTTAAATATTATTTAGGGATCTCAGCACAAGATGTGATGTCAACTCAAAATAGACATAAGTGCCTTTCTAATATAAAAATTTTAAAAAAAAGTGCCCTCTATCTGATAGGGGGATTTCTGAGCTAAGATGAAGAGGTACTTATATATCTTTTTATATCAATTATAAGAGTAGATGAGACTTATTGTCAATCATCATGTATGTATACTTTCATCTTAGGATATAAGACAAAATATCAACCTAAATAAATATATAAAAATGTCCCTTGTATTGTGGGGAATTTCATGCTAACTTCGAAAATGCATTCTCATGCAAGAGAAATTTTGAGTGGTATTTCATATATATATATATATATATATATATATATATATATATATATATATATATATATATATATATATATATATATATATATATATATATATATATATATATATAATATGAGGAGTCATGAATTTAATGTTTATCCAATAATGCAATCATGTGTACTTATACATGATACTTCTTGAGATAATGACCATTGATGGGTGGCATAGGTCGTCGACTACTCGAATCAACAAGCTAGTAGGCTTCTCCTTCGTATTCCTTCTCTATGATGTAAGGGCCTTCCCAACTAGCTTCAAATTTACCATAGATTCTTTTATGTGTGATTATCAATCTTCTTAGCAGTAAGAGCAACTCTCCTCTTTGAAAATTTCGAGGATGCACTATTCCATCGAAGGCTTTAGACATTCTTGCTCGATAGATTTCTAAGCTTTGTTGGGCTTGAAGTCTAATTTCGTTGAGCATGTCAAGCTCTTCCACCCGTAAACGTGTGTTATCCTCTTGAATGATATTATACTGGATGGCTACTTGAAGTGATGGTAGTTCGACTTCTATTGGCAAAACTACTTTGACTCCAAAAGTTAAAGCATAAGGAGTGGCTTTAGTTGATATCTTGTAAGTAGTTCTATATGCCCATAATGCCTTGAGCATTTTGATGTGCCACTCTCTTTTATTCCTTATGAGGATCTTTTTGAGTAGCTTGATCAGTGTTTTATTAAAAGCTTCTATCAAGCCATTTGCTCTTGGATTATAAATTGATGAATATCATGATTTTATATCGATCAGCAAATTTATAAATCTTTTCACTCTTGAATGCTGGGCCATTATCTGAGATAACTCGTAGTGGTATACCAAATCTATAAATAATATTATGAGTGAAGAAGTCAATGAATCGATCAGCAGTAACCACTTTAAATGGAGCTGCTTCGGCCCACTTGGAAAAATAGTCAGTTGTTGCTAAGATAAAATGATGACTTGCTGACGATGGTGGATCAATAAGTCTAATTATATATGTTCCCCAACACTCAAATGGCCAAGATGCGACCGTTAGATACAGTGGATTCAGAGGTTGATGAATGAGATTCCTGTGGACTTGGCATTCATGGCACCTTTTGGCATGATCAATACAATCTTTCATGATCGATGGCCAATAATATCCTATTCTCTTAATTTTTGCTGTCATTTTAGGACCTGATTGATGTTACCCACAAAGTCCTTCATGAATTTCAGGCATAACTTTATTGGCTTCATCCATTCCTAAGCATCGCAACCACATTTGTTCAAAGGATCTATGGTACAATGTATTATTAACATAGGCATATTGAGGATATTTTTTGTAATTTGCATGGCTAGTGATTTATTGCTCAGCAATTTGCTTTCCTTGAAATAATCGATGAAGGGTTGTCTCCAATCATCGGGCTCTTCCACTATAAAAGCTTCATGATTTCCTTGCAATACTTTTAAGTTTTGCTATCTCTTGTACTTGTTCTTTGGGAGAGTGAGGAGCAATTTGAATTACTTCCTGTTGGCTTGTGTTTGATGTCCCCTCTACTTGTGGGGAATATGGATTTACTGGCTGTAGAACTTGACGGGTGAAGACTTCTATCAACACATGCTCATCGTTCATGCTTGCCATCTCTTTGGCTAGTTTAGATAAGTAGTCTGCTTTGCTATTTTGAATCGAGAGACTCGATCAATGTAATATTAGAAATTTTTGTCATTAGCTCGAGAACTTGCTTATGATAATAAGCTAACTCAAGCTTAGTGATCTTTTATATTCTCAAAACTTGATTGATCGGTGAGTCTCTAAAATTTGCAAATTTTGGATACCTATGATAATAGCTTCTTCAAGAATCGCTATCAAAGCCTCATACCCCTCATTATTGGTTCAAGGTTTAGTCAAGCTAATAACTCTACTAGATCTGTTAGATCTGGATCCTCATCTCATAAATAGCTGCTCTTCCTTTTATCTATTTGCTTTAGACAACTACTTTACTTTGCTTTTATTTCAAATTTGATAGCCTTTATGTTTAATTCTCTTATTTGGAATATTCGAGGGATTGGGACCCTCACTGTTCATAACTGTGTTAGAAATTTCTATTGTGTTAATAATATCACCTTACTTGTTATTATCGAACCTTTAGTTCACTCTTCTAAGATCAATCTTGTGGCTAGAATGCTTGGATTTAATAACTTCTTTTACAATATTAGTAATAAGATCTGGTATTTTTGGAATAACCTGGTCTCTATTTCTATCCTTGATGATCTTCAACAGGTGGTCAATGTTAACATTTCTTTGGGTGATTTCTATGCTCTAGGCTCATTTGTGTATGCATCTTGCAATAGGGCTGGTAGGAACATCCTTTGGGATAATTTAAGATCCTTTGCTGCCACTGTCAACAAACCTTGGTTGGTCGGGGGTGATTTTAGCACCATCCTCTTCTCTTAAAGAGGCGGTATGCTTTCCCAATATGCATTCTATGGAAGATTTTTCTAATATGATTCTTGATTGTAACCTTATTGACATTGGCTACTCGGGATCGGATTACACTCGACACAACTCTAGACTCGGCAAGCGGACAAAACTCTCTTTAACTCCATATGGATAAATCAATGGCCCCATACTTACTTGAACATTTAAGTAGAACCTTGTCGATCATGCTCCCCTTGATTTCTTAAAATTCATTAAATCGGCTCTCCCACTCTACATCTTTCGATTTGAATATGTGGATTCAACATATTGATTTTTAAATGTTGTCACCACTAACTAGACTTCCCCCCCCTCCACTAATAATTAGGTCAAGGGTATGATTGCCTCTAGTTTAAACTTAAAGACTCAAGCAAAACCTTGTTTGGTGGAACAAACATCGCTTTAAAACCTTTTGCTAACATCAAAACATGGAACAATTGGTTTGCAATCTTGAAAATGTTATTTTAACTGATTCTTCTAAATTGAAGGATTTAAATGAAGCCAAAGATAACCTTATTACCTATCAAAATATGAAAGAAACTTACTGGCGGCAAAAGGCGGCTAGTAAACTCATTACTGATGGGAATAGAAATACCAGATACTTTCATGCTCTTTTTCAGAAAAAGAGAGCTTTAAATTATATCCAAAAAAGTAAAAGTGCCAATGGCAACTGGATCACTGAAAATAATGAAATTAAATAATATGTTATTAATCATTTCAAAAATTTGCTGAATAAGAGCCATACTTTAGATGTATCTCCAACACTCATTTGATTCCCTCATTTATTTCCAGTGAAGAAAACCATTTACTAACTATGATTCCCAAGATGAGATTAGCAAAATTGTTAATAACATGAACACGATTACGGCCTTGAAGGATATACTACTCACTTCTTTCAACATTGTTGGACTATTATTAAACAAGACTTAGTTGAAGCGGTCATTGACTTCTTTAATGGTAACTCTATACCTAGATATTTCTCTTACACCTCCATTGTCCTAATACCAAAAATTGACAATCCAGAATATTGGGGTGACTTCAGACCTATCAATCTTTGCACCTTCTTTCAAAAACTTATTGCTAAATTACTTGCCAATAGACTTACTCCTTTGCTTCAAAAAATTATCTCTCCTAATCAAACTAGTGAGGCAGTTATATCAGATAATATTCTTCTAGCCCAAGAGTTAATTCATGACTTGGATGCCCCTATCGAGGAGGTGAATATCCTTTTAAATTAGACCTTTCTGAAGCCTTTGATAATATTTCTTGGAAATTTTTCTTTCATATTCTTCAATTGTTTTGGTTTTCTGATAAATTCATATCTCTTATTAAAAATTGTATTACTAATGCTTGGTTTTATACCATTTTAAATGGAGAGGCCTTAGGTTTCTTCCCCTCATCCCATGGCTTGAGACAAGGAGACCCATTGTCTCCTTCTCTTTTTATCATTGGAGTGGAATATCTTTCTAGGAGTCTTAATGACCTATTCAACAATAATCCTAGCATGTACTTTAGAACCCTGGGTGGCATCCCTATCTCTCATTTGAGCTTTGCTGATGACTTCATCATTTTTTCTAATGCTCCCATTCATCACATCAAAAAAAATAATGAAATTATTTATTAAATTTGGGAAGGAAAGTGGTCTTTCTATTAATGAAGGCAAAAGTTGTTTCATTCCTTCATCTAAAATTCTAGTAGCAATTGACCAAATTTTGAGAATCACCAATTTTCAACAACATCACATTCCCATTAAATATCTTGGTGCTCCTCTTTATAAAGGTCGAAAAATATCACATCTCTTTGATGAACTTATCCAAAAAATCTCAAATAAAATTTATGTTTGGGAATTTCATTTACTCTCTTTTGGTGGTAGACTTACTTAGCTTAAGAGTACCCTAAACTCCATGCCTTTATATCTTATTCAAACCATTGTCCCTAATTCTACCCTTAATAGAATCGAACGTCTCCTTAATAAATTTTTTTGGGGATCTAACAACTCTTCTAAAAGGATGCATTGGACTTCTTGGTATAAAGCTGTGGCACCCTTGCTAAAGGTGGCCTGGGTTGTAAGATGATCCGTGAAACTATTATTGCATTTTCTCATAAACTTTGGTGGAACTTTAGAAGCAAGAATAGTCTTTGGGCTAAATTTATGACTGCCAAATACTACCATGGTAAGCATCCTTTCACCTGTTCTTACAAAGTGGGTAACTCACATGTATGGAAAAGACTTTGTAACATCAAATGGGAAGTTGAATCCCTTATTTCTTGGGGGGTCAACTCTGGCTCTTCCTTCTTTTGGCAAGACAACTGGACTGGCAATGGTTCCATTGATAATTTATTAAATACTCATTCCACTACTGATATTAAAGTAAGCTCCTTCTGGCTGAATAACAATTGGAATGATATCATGCTTATTGATTACATTCTTACTCCTTTTATACATAATCTCACCAACATATATATCAATTCTAACAAGCCTGATCAAATCCTCTTTAAGCTCTCTCACAATGGAGATTTTAATCTTAAAGATGTTTGGTTTCATATTAAAGAAACTCATGACTTCTCTAATGTATTTTTTAAACTTTGGAATAACACTATACCTATCTCTTATTCTATCCTTACTTGGAGAATTCTAAAAAATTTCATCCCTATGGACTCTCTTATGTGGAGAAAAGGATTTTACTTACCCTCTAAATGCTATTGCTGTTATCACATTGAGGATGTGAATCATGTCTTTGTTAATGGAGCTATTGCCTCTAAATTGTGGGTTTGGTATGATGATCTTTTCAATGTTAATCTTTTTAATGGAACTCTATCTTTATACCAACTTTTGGAGGCTTATTTTCAAAGAACTATTAAAGGTCATATTAAAGTGATAATTGCCATCACTCTCATATGGTTTATATGGATGGATAGAAGTGATGCTAAACATCGTGGGAATCCTATGAATCATAAAAGAATTATTACGAGAATCAAAGATAAAATTCGTGCCTTATTCAATGCCAATTTAATTACTAACAATCAATTTAAAAGTTGCAAATTTGTAGCTAATAAATTGAGTCTTACCTTGCCTAAGCATTTGAATTATAAAGATGATAAGATTTATCATTGGATTAAGCCCCATGATAATATTATCAAGATTAACACTGATGGTTCTATTTCTAAAAATAATTTTGGATGTGGTGGCATTTTCAGAAACTTTAAAGGCATGGTAACTTGTGCTTTTGCCTATCCTTTATCTGCATGCTCTGTTATTTTTGTTGAATTAATGGCCGTTAATAAAGCTTTTGAGATCAGTTTGCAAAAAATATGGCTTACCATTTGGATTGAAGTAGATGCTCTTCTTCTAATTGATCTATTAACCTCTAATAAAATGGGTAACACTGAATTGTATTATCTTCTTAATCAAACTTGAACGCTTCTATCTCAAGTTTATTACAGAATCACTCATGTTTGGCAGGAAGGAAATGCATGTGCTGATTATCTTGCTAATCTGGGTGCTAGATTAGATGATCAAATTTTCTTTGATCAATCTAATCTACCTAGACACCTGCGTGGCATAGTTAATTTGGATAATACTGGCCTACCATACCTTAGAATTTATCCCCCTCTCTTTTCTTACTATTTACTGTTTCTTATTCTCTGATACATTCCTACAACTATTTTTTCTGCTTCTCATGTGCTTTTAACCCGAGCCTTGCTCACCTCTTTGGGGTTTGTTTTGATAATGTTGTGTCTCTTTTCGAAGGGTATGATGTTTCCTGTTTCATTAAGCTACTAGCTGGAAATGCTTATCTCTCTATCTGTATTGACAAAATTTTCACTTATGTCTTTTCGCTCGGCTGGGCCTATTTTCTGTTGGCCTTTTGGTTTGCGTGGGTTTATTTTCTGATATATATTTCTAGCCGCAGGCTGATGCAGTTTAAGGGTGATAGGCTAAATGAATGTTGTTTCTTTCCAAATCTTATTTCTTGCTGTGTTTTTATCACAATATATGCCAACATTTTGCTTCTTTCTGGGAGTTTTTTATTCCTGCTCTGTTGGATATGTTGGGGGCCTTTTTGCAATGGTCTGTCCATCAGGATGAATAAATCTCCTCTCCTTCTGGGCAAGTGTTGCTTCATGGCTTTGAACTATAGGAATACATATGTGTTCATTGAAGTTAAAGATTTTTTTGGTATATTTAGTTTGTTGTTCCCTCATTTTATGGGAGTGTTTTTCTATTTCTCAAATAGGCTGGCATGTGCTGATTTATTTTCTGTTATACTGGAACAAGTGGTTTTTCTGGTTTCTCCAAACCTCGAATATCTTTGTTTGTCCAATTGGTTTCTTTGTGTTTGTTGCTCAAATCAATATTTCGACATGGGCCCTTTTTTGGCCCTCTTGTTGGCTGTCTTTGGCTTTCTTTGTGTAGCTTTGGGCTGATTTGTATGCTAGTTTATTTCCATCAGCTAGCTAACTCTTGCATTTGGTGTTACTAGTTTTCTCCAATAGGTTGGGAATGTTTTTTCTATTCCTCCAGCCTGCTGGAATGTGCTATTTTTTAGCATTGCTGGACACTTTGTGTTTTTTGCTCCCATCAATACTTGGCTATCATGGTTCCTTCTTTTCGCATGTGGTTTGGTCTGCTGTTTGGCCTGCTGTGTAGAGGTGGGCTGATTGGTGTGGTGTTTTTTTCATTAGCTGGTTTTGTCTTGCAATTGGCTTTACTGGTATAATTTCAGTTATGATCATGGCTAGATCAAGTGCTTGTGTTTCAGTTGATTCAAGCATGGATTCCTGCACGTCCTATGGGCCTGCTGCTGTTCATTTTTCTATCATGTGTTGGGTAGGGATTCTGATGCTATGGTGCATATAATGGCTGATAGTTAACCTATTTGGGATAATGGCTTGCATTTTTCATATACATTGTATTTGGCTTTATTTAGATTTGCGGTACTAAGGAACACAAATCCTTCATCCTTTTGGCTATCACGCACAGTTTATGGCTATGATGGCTTCACCCCTTATTGGTTTGGTAGTAACTCTTGTGTTGTATCCATACAATGGTTGCTTCGATGCACACATTTGCATCTGCCTTAATTTGGTGTGAATATCTTTAGCCCTCTCCCTCAAACTTTCACTTCAATCATTATTCTGCTACCCTCTTATTGCATCTGTACTAATTCATCCCTTTTTATATTTACAGATGCAGCTTTCCTTTATTTTTGCAGGTGCATTGCAGGTTCATTTCTTGTTGATTCTGCATACGGTTCTGCTTGGCCCAGATCTTCCATTGCTGATCTCTATGTATCTTTTACTGTTCTTTTGCTTTTACTTGCTTTTTGGATGTAATTAGATAGGATTTTCTCTAGGCTAGTTGTAGCTCTTGACGATAGTTTTAGAGTTTATCCCCTTTTAAGGACCTTGTAACCTTTTTTTTATGGCAATAAAATTCCCTCTATATGGGGTTTCCTAAAAAAAAGCTATATGAATGTCTTATGATTCCTCATTCTGGTGTTATGAATATGAGGTCAATACCGGCTCGCACTTTGGGTAGGTTCGGAGGTTGCGCTGGCTTGATCGATGATGCTCCATCAAAATACATCTCCCAGATCTACAACTTTTCTCTTTCATTAATAAATAGAATTTGCTCATCAGGTAAGTCATCATTAAGTGATGTGTCAGTTGGGATAGGATGTGCAGTAAGGAAGTCTGCCAAGATCTATCCCTTTATTGCTTTTCACGATGCGTCGTAATATCAAATTGTAATAAGAGTACTGTCCATCGAGCTAAATGACCTGTCAATGTTGGTCTCATCATCAAGAACTTAAGCAGATCAATGTTTGAGATTAGTGTGACTTTATAAGAAAGCATGTAATGGCAAAGCTTCTAAACTACAAATATCAGTGCCAGATAATGCCTCTCTATTGGAGAGTAGCGTACTTCAGCTCCTACTAATCTTCGGCTGATGAGTATAATGCATTTTATTTATTTTCTTCATTATGTTGTGCAAGTAAAGCTCCGAGTGACTCTTCTAAGGCTGCGGTGTATAAGATAAGAGGTTTCCCTAGGATAAGAGCTACTAGAATTGGTGGATTGATTAGATACTTTTTAATTCTCTCAAATACTTCTTGGCATTCCTCACCCTATTTGAATGGAGCATTCTTTTTCATTAGCTTCACAAAGCGGTTAACATCTTCGACACGCGTTTGATATAAAATGTCGAATGAATGCAAGTTATCCTTTTAAAGAGTGAAGGCGGTGAAGGTTCTTTGGTGGAGGCATCTATGATCACCTTGATTTTGTTGGGGCCAATCTCAATTTCTCTATGTCTTACAACATATTCAAGAAATTTTCATGAGGAAACCCCAAAAGCACACTTGAGAGGACTCGTCTTGAGATCATACTTTCTTATCCTTTCAAAAATAATCCTTAAATCTTCAAGGTGATCTTTTTTATCAATGCTTTTAACGATAATGTCATTAATATATCATTTTACCTTCTGATGAATCAACTCATCGAAGATGTGTGTCATGACCCTCTGATATATAGCTCTAGCATTTTTCAATCTGAATGGCATGACGTGTAATAATAAATACCAATTAGTGTTGTAAGTGATGTATGTTTCTCATCTTCAAGAGCCATCTTGATATGATTATAATAGATGATCTATCCATAAATGAGAACATGTGATAGTTGGAGGTATTATCCACTAGCAATTCGACATAGGGACCAAAAATCATCTTTTGGGCATGCCTTATTTAGATCTCGAAAATTCGATCTGGAGAATTTGACCATTATTCTCCTTTATAGGAATGATATTGGCTATCCAATGCATACTTCTCCTCAATGAAGCCTTCTTCAATTAGCTTTTTTGTTTCTATGACCACTTATTCTTCAACATCCGACCTCATTCTTCTAAGAGCTTATTTGGAGTATTGAATCAATTGATAGCTAGCTTGTGAGCTACCATAATAGGGGATAAGCTAGGCATTTTAGAATATGTCCAAGCAAAGTCCACAATTCACAAAGCAATGCTTTTATTCCTTCAACCTTACCAGTAAGGGCACTACGAATATTGGATAGGGTTCTTCTTCAGTCTCTAAATTAATTTCTTTCAACTCATCCATGGTAGATGTCTGCCCACCATCTTCAAGTTCTTCAGGTATCCGTTTGACTTTTACTTCCCCATCAATTGTGAGAACGACTTCATAAAAGTCATCTACATGTTCAATTTTGGTTTCAATCTTATTTTTGATTACTGTATAACAAGTGTTCCTTTGATGATGGTTTTGTTGGGTGTATCCAAGACCCTTAGAGGTATAATTATCACTTCTTCAGAGATCATGGACTCTTGAAACTCCATAAGTTATCAAAGAAGTGAGCTCGCCATCTATCAGTTCCAACATTGATTCCAAGTTTGTGCATCATCCTTCAGATTTTTGGAGGATAGTATCTTGGTATTCTGGTGCGTACCATCTCTTCAAACTCTGACTACTGAATAAGCCAATCAAAATTATAGTGTTGACATTCCTTAGATCTATAGAATGAAGTTCCCAATCTATTGCTCCCAGGTAATGGAGGTATATAAAAGATTTTTAGTTCCTCAATGTAGTGAACATCATGTGATGTGACTTTTTTTGAAATGTCAGGGAGGAATTGGTGTAACTACGAATGAATCATTTGACACTAATATATTATCAGTTATTTTAGAAGAGACACATTGAACTTCACTTGCATAGATGGACTCAAAATCATAATCTGAATCAGAGTAATTTATCTCATTTGCTTTTCTTGAAGGCTCACATTTCTCCTTGAGTTGAACTAGAATATCTTCTTCTCCTTCTATATCACTACCCAAATGAGGAACATGCCTCTTCAACTTTGGTGATATGTCATATATTTTAGAGAGATTTAATGCATCATTCTTTCCTCATTTTCGCTCCTTCTCTTCTTTGGGTTGCTTTGTAGTTTTTGAACTTGGAGCTGTAAATTACCGAGGCTTACTTTCTTTTGAAAGAAAATACATTGCATCCTCATAAATTTTTTCCTCATGAACTGTAAATGGCCAAATAGTATCGAGAATCTTGTGTTCTGCTCCATTTCTTATATACTTCATACATTGGCGTAGAGTGTAGGAACCATACCATATTCATGGAGCCAAAGATGGCCTAATAGAGCTTTGAATGAGGTGTCACATCTATCACATGAAATTTAGCTTAGGTATAGAGTTCTCCAAACCTGCGATAGAATGAAAGATAGAGTCCTTTGCTCCATTTCATTGAAGTTATGGGCCATCAATTTATCTCGTCAAGGTGTTGAATGTCTAGGGACAACCCCTAAGTCCTCGCGACTCATAAGATTTACTAATGAACACGGGTTATAATTCAATCGATCATAATTACATCACTTTCTACACTACATATAATGGGTGATTGTGTTCCGTTGTCCCAGAGCATAAGATCTTCTTGAGAAAGTGATCATCGAGAGGTCCTGAGCTTGCAAAAATTCAGTCATGCGTCGTTTAGTAAAATAAACTTCATATCTCTCGTGATCATTAAGATCTTGAATTAGCATTTCTCGAAGGTCTCGACATCAAGAGGGCTTCATACAAACTCAATTGTACAGATATCTTTCTCAGATGCGATAGGATATTATAATCGATTCCTCCACTATAATTTGCTTTCTTCTTAGGGTCTTTAGGGATGATATCTTTGTTAACTTTAATATTTTTTGTCTTCATTTATGATTTTGTGCTTATTGGATGACCCTTTCCTTAATGGAGGCTATAGTATCTTACCACTCCTTAGTTGCACTTGGACTACTTTATTTGGCTCAGACTCTTCAGATGAGATAGCTCCTTTGGAGTCACCATCTACCTCAAAGGATTATACGGATGCTTCAGAGTCACTGCCAAACTTCAAGCGGCCTATTTGGGATGTCTTTGAAGGCTCAAACTCATCCTCATTAAGAAAATATTAAGTCTTCTTTTGAGCTGTCTTCTATTTGTTGCACCATCAAGCATAACTTTGATGTTATGGGCTTAGGAGTTCTCCTGCTTGGCGGGACAACCTTCTTGAATTTGTTTTCTATATTACATTTTTCAAAGTCGCTTGATTCCAATTATCCGACCATGGATCACATTGGGATAGTTTGACACCACATAAATAACTTGACACATTTCTCTAGGAAGCAAGTCTTCATTACTATCTCCTTCTTCATTTGACTCGTGATTTGAAGTCTTAACATGTAATCAACAAGTTTGATAGTGTCTCATCGGTTGATGATACTCCTCTAGATTATTGATGAGCTTTTGAGTTATAGTTCTCTTCTTAATCTTCTTTTTCTTAGCCAACTTCTTTGATTTATGAGGTCACGCTTAGCTAACTACTCTTCATCTTTGTGATGAAGTAGCCTTATCAAAATATCATCGAGAAGCTAAAATACTTAGTTTAGGCATTTCTTTTAAGTCCAACATAGGTTCAAGTGGTGACTTCCACTTAACACTAGGGACATATTTTAGCTGCTTTAGCATTTTTACGTTCTTCTTAGAGACTACTGTCTCTCATTGCTCTTCTTGTATTACTTTTTTTTTGCTTTCTCTTTCATCAATGGAACAGAAGTGGACGTAACCACTATGACATATTCTCTTTTAAGATAAACGAGGATACTATCAGACAGTGTGAATTCACCTTTTCTATATTTTCTCTCCAACCAATCCTTAAAGACATAGCAATCTTCAATCAAGTGGCTAATTACCCGATGATATGGACAATATTTTAGATTATCAGTTTGACGACTTTTTTGGGTCTTTTGGATTTCGGTAATTCTAATCCTGCTTTAAGCACTTGGTGGAATAACTTAGCCACACTTTGCCTCTTTAAAGAGTATTCCTTATCCTTATTATCTTTTACAGATGAGGGCACTCGCTCATCATCTCTCATTGATTTCTTTGATTGGGGGTTAACTTATTGCTTTCCCCCTTCATCTACATAAGCGGGTTGTTTCCATTTATCAACATTATAAGTTGTTTTCTTTCCACTGCTCGAGCTATAGGAGGTTGTATGAGACTATTCCTCCTCGAGTCTGAGAATTTATTCTTCTTTAACTTTTATGAGTGACCCTCAGGTTTTAACCTATTCAACTTTTCAAACTTTGCCACTTGGTCTAATAACTCTTGAAATATTAAGATAGAGGCCATACATAAATATGGTGCCATCTTATTCTGATGTCACCCATCAATAATAATTTGCTTGTTCTTCTTAGCTATTGTTCACATTTCATGCTCATATTTTTCCAATGTGAAATATATTTAGTCACTAACTCATTTTTCTTCTTCATTCTAAGGCAAGATCGTCATTGTAATCTTTTCAGTTGCACTGACAAATCTCTTGACGAACATCATCTCTAATTTAGCAAAAGTCTTGACTAAGTCATTAGGCAATTTAGTGTACCATTCAAAAGTAGTTGAAGTTAAACTCGATGAGCGAATAGTAGTGCATCATTGCCTCTATATTGACACATGTTGCTTTGAATTGAGTCATATGTTGTCTAGGGTTCCCAGTGCCATTGAATATATTAAATTTATGCACCGAATAACCCTTAGGGTATGTCACTTGATCATACTCTAGCGGGTATGGACGACCTTTGCTTACCAATTTTTATGCCTGGTCAACAGTAATGACAACATTAATCTTTTCATTTATAATTATTTCCAATTGAACTATTATCACGAGCTCAGATATGTTAGGTACATCTTGAGGGATGGGTTGAGAAGCTAGTTGATTGACTTCATTTCTCCCCTCGAATGCATTATGTGCTCTAGAAGCTTGAGGCATTGAGTCAAAGTGGATCGCGATGTAGCCATTTGTCGGATGGTTGGCGAGTAGATCGGCACCGCCACATTTCTCTGCATCATTTGTAGCATCATATTCATTATGCCATCATTTGGTTCATCTTTGCATTTAACTAGATGATCTCCCTATCCTTTGCCTTCATCTATCATTGCATTCGTTTATGTATTTGAGCTAATGTGGTAGTGTCGGCAAAGAAAGAGTTATCTTCTTCTCTTTCCAATTCTTCGTCCTCTTCATCACCTGAGGAAGTGCTTGAAGCTCCTCCTTTTGTTTGCTCAAGAGCTGGTTCTTCAATATGAATAGGAGGTGCGGCTCCACACCATCTATGTTGGTGCTATCGTGCACCAGATGGTTCTCCAACATATTGCACCACATACACTACTTCCAATTCAATAGTATCCTCATCACTTCTGTTTTTGATGCTAATTGTATAGCTTATCGTTCAGACAATAGTTGTTGAGCTCATAGTTCATTATTCACCCTTCTTCTCTGCCTTCTTGTTAGTTTTCCTCCATACGAGGAAGCTCCATGATCATGCTTTCCTGGTGCAAAAGGTTCAATTGGCAGAGTGGTGTTCTGAGCATGACGAGACTTTCTGCCCAACAATAGTTCCCTTCATATTAAGAGTGTCAGAATATTCTAATCTTTGAAACATAGAAGTTCTCTTTTGGGGAGCTTCAACAGTAAATACTTTAGTAAATTTTCTCTGTTGCACGGGCTGATGTGCACGCCGTACAGATGTATCCTGACATGGCATTAGCTTTAGCTGTAATTGCTGGAAAGTCAACACTACCAAATTGAATGGTAGTTCCAGCATCTCTAGTGTTGATGATAACATTAGCTAGACGGATGTTAGACCCGTGGTTCAGGTTCACAATGAACAGAGTGTTCTGAAGGTCCATCTGCACAAATGAAAGATGGGGATCAATAATCATAAATATTACCCATACTTTCAAAATGCAAAGGTACATCGTAACAAAAATAAAATAACATATTCAAAACAATTTTAAGCAAATAAAATCATCTTGAACAAACTATAATGTTCATTAAAGATTTTATTTTATGAATAAATTTCATTTTTGATTACTTATTCTCTATTGCTACTATACTTCAAATTTGACTAACCAAAGATAGAAAGAGAAGCTAGTCCCCAGCAGAGTCACTAGAAATTTGTGGGCTTCGAAAGTTCACCACTTACCTCTCGACGAATGAAGAGAGTTTGATTTAAAGAGTCGGTGTAATTTTCATAAGGCAGATGGAATAGTAGATAAGACACTACCCAGCGATTTTGCCCTCATTTTGTGAGGACTTTAGATCCGTTCTAGGTTTCCTACAGGTGCAAGCCCATATAGTTAATTATCTCTCTCAATGCTGCGAGAGAAATTTTGATTAATAGTGGTTAGATAATTATGCGTAGTGTATAGTAGCATCGAGTTTAAAATTTGAGGTTTAGAATTTATGAAATTCATCATTATTTAACTAAAAGCATATGGTTGGAATGATGACATGCGATCTAGTCCCATGGTTCCATCATCTCTGTCATGGTCCCTAGTCTGTCGAGAGGAGGAAGTCCACCCAACTTGGTTGAATGATCCTTATCAATAATTACGTCATCCAAGAAATCCTTTGGGGTGTGTTTATTTAAGGAGACATGCTTAAGTCTACATTAGTTGATAAAAGGCTTTGTGCCTATCAAATATATCCTATGATTCATAACTCAAAGGCGAGCCGTTGGAGAACATACGTTTGTCTTGACCATAATATAATGGTGTCATTTGGCGACAACCACCTGATCAAAGGACTCTGGTCATAACCGCATCATATGTGGAGCCTATTAGCCAAACCACGCGGACAGAGGACCGGGTCATGCCCTTACCTGGCATGAGATTATTTGAGTATGAATATAGTGATTTATTTTACTTGACATTAGCTCTTTCGTGAGCTAGAGTTTTCTTAATCTATCATCTCCAACAAACGATGGTGGATGAGAGAGGGTAAAATATTTTCTTTAAGTAGTTAAATGATAAATTTCATTTAGTTCAGATGTTTTCTTAGTTGAAGTTTAGTTTTAAGATGAATTAATTTAGAGCTCAAATATCTTTTGATGATAATATCCCCTCCGGATGAGAATTTTAGTCAACGCAGCCATCATCAGGGTAGACCTTATCAACTCTGCTATTTTGCTAGTAGAGGATCGGGTCTACAACATGAATTTATAAATTTGAATTCGAGATACAATAATTTAAAAATCTAAATAGTAGTTGTTGACCTCATTTTTAGAATGAGCTCTCAACCCCTCCATCTTAGATATAGGACTCCTCTTAGACTTTAAGAGTTCCTTAGTCTTAAGACACATCTAGTGATTAGGTGGACACTCCAACCTAGCCCTAGAATACTTAGAAGAGTTAGCCATAGGAATAGGTTAAGCCTTATGGCTGTTAGGAAAACCTCCTACCTTTAGCTTAGACCATTCCTCACATTTCTTCTTTCAAGTCAAACTCCAAATCAATTTTATTTAATTTTCCAAACTCAAATCAATTTCATGATTAAATTCCATGATTGAAATCCATGTTTAAAATCTATGATTGAAACTCATGATCAAAATCCATCAAAATTCCTAAGTCCAAATTTTGACTAAGTCCTTAAGCTCCCTTTAAGGACTTAATCAAAATCATGATTCAAACATATTCAAGCCTTTGAGATTTTCTCATAATCCATTTATATTATCATTTATATTCACATATATAAATGAAATATAAATTCAAACCTATCAAATTAAACTCAAAATTCAAAATTAATTCATAAAAATTTTCTTAAATTCCTTTAATTTTCCATTAAAGGACTTAGCCAAAATCAATTATAACTTTGATCAAACCATTTCAAAGTCATGGGATTTTCTCAAAACTTATTTATATTCTCATTTATATTCTCATATATAAATGAAATATAAATATAAATCAATCAAATCCAATTCAAAAATTAAATTCCAATTTAAAATTCCCTTAAATCTTTTAAATTCCCTTTAATGGGTTTTACCCAAATCATGATTAAACCTATTCAAACTCATGGGATTTTCTCAAAACTTATCTATATTCTCATTTATATTCACATATATAAATGAAGTATAAATATAAATCAATCAAATCCAATTCAAAAAATTAAATTTCAATTTAAAAATTTCTTTAAATCCTTTAAATTCCCTTTAATGGATTTAACCTAAATCATGATTAAACCACTTCAAATCCTTGAAATTTTCTCATGATCCATTTATATTCTCATTTATATTCATATATATAAATGAATTATAAATTCAAACAATCAAAACCAATTTCAAAATCAAACTCAAATCAAATTAAAATCAATATAAGCCTTTCAAGTCAAAACCTTGAACTTAGCCAAATCACTTTCAAATCAAGCCAAACCCTTGATTTTCTCTCATGATTCAATCAACCCTATAATCGTGAGCTCATATATAAATCAAACTCCAATCAGACAATCAAAACCCAAATTAAAAATCAAAAAGACCTCTTCATATTCTTCCTTTGAATATGAAATTTTCAAATGAATCAAAATCCATTTGACTCAAACCACTTGTAAATGGATTCATATTTCAATCATGAGTCCATACACAAGATCAACCAACTTCAAATCAAGCTTTGACCAAGCCATTTGACCCACTTAGGCTCACTTGACCCAAAGTGACCTAAAGTACCCTTATAAGCCAAATTTTGATCCTAACCAAAATGGATTGAACCAAACTCATATATCCCTCTCAACATGATCAACAATCAAACTCTTGGGATGATCAATCAATCAAATTGGGTCAAATCAAGTCAAACCTAAGGTTTGACCAAGCCAACACTTAACCTAAAATGAAACCTTACATAGTCAAATTTCATGATAGGCCAAATTGATTGAAACCATTGATCTAAGTTCACTCATGACATATGTTTGAACTTGACCAAGCCAACATTTGAGCCTAACTTAGCCCAATTGGCCCACTTGACCCAAGTTGACCATTTTGACCTAAATGGTCAAAATGTGTCAAAACTTGATCTAAGCAAAATTGATTGAAACCAATGGGTCTAATCCATTCCAAATCACCTGTGAAACTTGACCAAAGTCTCAATTGGCCAACTAGACCTAACCTAGCCCAATTGACTTTAGACCCAACATGACCTAAAGGGGTCATGTTGAGCCAAAAAAACTTAACCTAAATTGATTGGAAACAAAGATACTAATCCACTCCATATGATTAACCTAACCTAAACCTACCCTTGACCTATCTCAAATAGGTCAAATAAGTCAAATAGGTAAACTTGACCCATTTGACCTAAGTGAAGTCATAAGAGCCATATTCAAACTAATCCAAATTGAACCAAACCAAAGCCACCAAAATATTTCAAATGGTCGTATGAACTTGACCCAACCTTGGTTTACCCAATTTGACCAATTGGTCAACTTGACCCATTGAATTCAACATGTGCCAAACCCTATCAAATGGATTCCAAATCTAATGAAACTTGGCCAAACCTAGTTTCTCCACATACCCAACATATCCAAAGTGAAAAAAATAGCAAAATCACCATCCTACCTCTAGGCCATAGAAAATTTTGGCCTAACCCATGGGTAATTTGGTCATACCCTCTTCACAATCACTTGAGGCTTTCCTAATAGCTAAAGGGGACTTAGTGATGAGTGGTGCACCCAACCCAATGGGTTTGGGTCAGTCGATTGGGTCCCTAGACTAAACCCACCCCTAGCTTAAAATTGAATTTTCACTCAAACTCTTAAGCTCACAAGTACATGTAATCCACTCCTTGGATCAAACCCACCATGTGCATACTCAAAATAGATCAAATAGCCCCCGATGATCAATTGGATCAAAACGCGTCATGGACATTGTCGATTCGATTCTTCAAGGGGATATACTCTAATTCTCTAATGTTTTTTACTTACCCTCATCGATTGAAGCAACCGTATCATCAAAGAGTACTCCCAAGCTTCTTAGAGGATTAGAATTCTCCATTTCTTGATTTTGCCAAAAAAATGGGGAGCTCAAATCTTGAATTTCCTCCACATTGAAAACCATCTCAATTCCTCCTACACTTCTAAGGACTGAGCTCAGCTTCCAAGTTCCCATAGCAAGGAGAGAGTAGAAATTGGATCAAAGATGCAAGGATCTTCAATTAGTGTTGGTCCATAGAGCAAGCCCAATCCCAAGGCCTAAGAATTTCAATAGGGTTTCATCTCCATCAACGAAGCTACCTCATCGATCTCGAGTGTCGGTGATCACCTCCAACGAGGTATGGAATTTTTCGATCATTAAACTCAATGTGGTGTGGAGCTTTGTAAAAGAAATGTTCACCTCATCGAATTTTGACTATTGGATTTGCCACTTCTGCCTCTAGATGGTGTGGGTTGAATTTGATATGAATTCATGCTGTTAGGATCTTTCCCTTGATCATGGGCGGTCTCTATTGATCAAAGGAAAGAACTTGGCTCATCTCAACCGTCCATCCGCACATTTTAGATGGACGACTGAGATTATTTAGCATGTTTAAAATCTAATTACCCTTTTAAAAATGTGGGGGGATCATTAGCCATCCTATCTTTGATCGGATGAAAGAGTATATAGCGCCGCCGCCGCCGTTTGTGAGGTGACAACATAAGTTGTCCTCACATGTATGTAAAGCTGAGCCTCCACTGTGAGCCGTGATTAGTTTGGGATTATTTAAAATGCTTAATTAATTTTAGATTAATCCATGGATTTTCAAAAATGCATAACTCTTCATAGAAATTTTAGAAAAATATGAAATAAAAACCTATGGATAGATAATTAAACCTAAAACATTTTAAAATTAATTTGGATTAGTTTTAAATTATGAATTTTTCTGAATTTGAGTTTTATTAAAAAGTATATTTTATTAATTACTCTTTAATTAGGCTTCTAATTAATCCCAAATTTCTTGAGTAAGTTTTAGGGGATGACCTTCACCTCTTCTAATTTTCTTGGATTTATGAATGCTTGATTAGAGTAATTGCATATGATTTCCTTAATTACCCTTCTCATGTAATTAAGCATAATTAGGGTATGATTAGTGGTTTTACCCTATGATTAGGGTTGATTAAGGTCAGATCCAGTAAGTAAGAGATTTATGAAATAATTTTAGGGCATTTACCCCTAAGTTATTTGCTAAACCCCCACTTCTCTCTTTAATCTCCTCTTAATTAAGGGTTAATTCATTAATTATCCCCTTAATCAATTTCTAAAAATCCTAAAAAGTTCTAGAACTTAATTAATCTACCTTGGGTAGATGCTTAGGTTGTCAATAGCCTAAGTTTAGTTAAGAAAATCAAAAACTAATTCACATGTGTGAAAGGGTGTTTTGAAATTACTTAAGTTAAACCCCTTAGCTTAATTAACTTTTAATTGTGAGCCAAATTGCATTAGGCCTTTTCATTATTAGGTGTATTGCAAATTTAAATTTCTTGTGAGTTTTATGTCATCTCATTGGCTCATAATTATTTAGTTAATTCTTCTAAGGTGGTGTAGGTAAGGATTAAGTTACTTAATTCATACATAAACATAATCAATGTTTAAAAATAGATTTTATTATCTGAAAATTTAAAAAAATATCAAACACATATGGAATGGGTTAGAATAGTAAACTCATCTCTCATAAATCAAACTCAAACTAAAACAAATTATTTTGAAATTCACTTTGATTTATTCTAAATTTTCTTATTATATAAGAATGTCTTTAGGATTTAAGTAAAGTGAGTTTGTTTACATGCTTTCATTGCTTTGGATCTTTCCTCAACATGTTAAGTTGCATGCCATGTAATTTCATGCATTCATAATTTTTGAATTCAAATTTTAAAATGAAATTATTTACTTTATGTCAAATTTGTATTGGCTAAAGTAGAAATATGAGTGGCTATTATCACCACTAAATCTAAATTATTTTCAAATATATAAATCAAATACCAAATCTGAAAGTATGCTACTTTACCTTAATTATAAGCTTGCATGTGATTGATTATAAAGTCATGTTTAGTATAGGTTTCCTTTCTTTCTTATATTGGCATAGTTTTGAATAGGAGTTGGTAAGATGTAGGATTCATTTGAAAAGAACCCAACACTTACTTAATTCCATACCCTATTCATCCCTATGCTATCACCTAAGAAGGGTTGCCTATGTTTGCATGTATAAATTGCATAAGATAAAATGAATCCCTTAAACAACTTTTGCATATTCCTTTTCTATTTCATTTCTTTTATATATATGTTTGTATTTAAGGAAAGTGGTGTATTAGTCTGGATAACCCCGAGGTTGCAAGGCTTTAAGTAGCCCTAAGTAGGTCTTGTACCTTATACCTGCAACAATGGCTATACTCACTTATGCCTTTCTTACTTTCATGTATGTATGTGAAAATTTAGATAAGGAACACTCTTTCTACTTAAAAAATCATGCATATTCAACTTCTAAATTTCCTTAAATGAATTACTTAGCATGCATCATAAAGTGTGCTAAATACTCTCATTTGCATGTATAGATATTCCATCCATATGCATGTTATATATGTTGGGAAAGAAATGAAGTAATGTGTGTTATTTTATTTCATCTTAAAATACCTTTCTTTTGAATAGGTTTGTTTAGAGTTTATCTAAACTTAGGATTGATTAAAAGATATAATCAAAACATTCACCTAAATGAAACTAAAACATGAACCTACTTTAGAAAATTACTTAAGGTTAGGGAAGGAAAGAGAAGTTCTCCTCTCTTTCCCTCTCTTCATAACTTAGTAATTAATTATAGGTTTCACTTAAACAAAATTAAAATATGAAATAAAATCAACCCAAAATACTTAAATAACTTAAATGAAATCCTCCTCTATGTTGAACATGTTCTTCACACTTAGAAAATTTAAACCTAAAGCTATAACTAAGCATACCACATAAGTCTTCAAAGCACACATTACAAAGTCATCACTTCTAGCCTTAGGGTAGGTCAATGCATGGTTTGATGTTTGTTTTATTTTGTGATATATATATATTTTAGACTAGATGTTAGGGTGTTTGCTCATAGAATGAATGGTAGGATGTTCTTAGTCTAACTATTCTTTTCTATAGGAGATTGTGCTTAAGGGACGCTATCATAAATAAAAATATAAATGCTTTTGCTTCCAGTGTTTTTATACCCCTAAGCATAATCCATAGGCCGTGGACTTAGTAACCCATATGTGGGGTGATAAGTCCAATATATATTTGTGTGGTGTGATTTAGCTAGCTTTTATTTTGGTATTAGTTAGATTTCCACTTTTCCTTTTCATGTAAAAATTTGTATAATTAGGATTTTAAAATGATTTTTTATGGGGATTAGGGTGAACATTGGTCATAAGATCCCATCTTATGCACCATGTGAAGTCTTGGAGCATCCACCTTCCAACCTTTCAAAGGAGGAACCAAAAGAAGAAAGGAGAAAAGAAAAGAAGAAAGAAGAAAGAAGAAAGAAGAAAGAAGAAAGAAGAAATGAAGCTTGAAAACCCCCATAACAATGAATTCCTTGCTTAATTGTAATTTAATTCATTTGTAATCTGGATTGTATAAGGGTAGAGCTCGGCTACAAACATTTAATATTTTTGGGTTTGTGCTGTGGTGCCCGACCACAATGGCCTTTTATTCTTTTTGCGATTAGCTTTATAAATTGATTGTTGATTTATTTGGCTTTTGCATTGAGTGGCATGCTTTTTCGAGTTTCTTCCTTGACTTTATGTATGTCCTAGATGTGGATTAGGCACTTTAGAGAAAAATAAATTTTTTACCCAACTTAATAATTCAAATTATAATTAAACAACTCATAACCTCACCTAAAGCTTAGGTTTAAAATCAAGATAAAAGAATTAACAACCCCTTAGCTGGATGAGCATTTCTTTATAATATCATACACAAATGTATCTTATTTCACTCTTGATTGGAGGACTTTCACCTTTGCTAGAGAAACTCGGCTTGACTTTTAAGAGCTGTGGTGGAAACTCACATCCTCCCTTCTCGCTAATTTTGGCCAATAATTTTATTTCTCATGCATTAGTCATAAAAATCCTATTAGCCTGAGTCAAAATAATTGTCCAAAAATGAAATAAAGTGAAATTTGAATTGCATTAGATTTAGGCCATTTGAAGCATGTCCCTTTACATGATCTAGTCTCTTTAGGGAGTGAGTTTAAGGACTTAGTCTCTTTCTAAATAATAACAACCTAGCTATCTTGCATAAGCACAAAGACTTGCCTATATGTATTTAAAATCATAAGAGGAGTTAGTTGGCGGCTACCACCAAACGGTTGTAAGTCCAAGTTGTCGGGTGATTTGTCCTCTCTTGTGGAAGCAAACCAATTACCCATTTTTGTCTTAGATTTAGGTTGTGCTTTCGGCCCTCACCGAAGCTTCCTAGATTTAGGTTTTAAGGTTGCTTCTCCCCTTTGTGGGCCATAAGCATAATTTCTCACCTCTTAGGCATTTCCTTAATCTTGTGTTAAGGAATCTTAAGTCCTAAATTTCTAATGAAAAATATAACTCAAATAAACTAAATCAATTTCTAAAATGTAATGCTCAACTATAGGATAGTTTGAGATGCTCGCTAGGTTTCCTAGCATCATGAGCATCTCCTAGTTATTTCTCACTTTGGCTTCGATAATAACTCTCTCTTTTGATCAATCTCATTTGATCTTCAAACATAAACCAATCGATTGATAGTCCTTCCTATTAAAATCTTCAAAGACAATGATCATTTACCTTAATCGAGAGTTTTCCTAAGGGATCTCATCCTTTAAGATGTAATTAACTACGGGGGCTTGCCCCCGTAGGGAATTTAACGAACCTGGTTTAAAATAAACAATGCTTTACTTTTTTGTGTAAAGTAAGGGAAGAATCTCTACATATGCCCCATTGTCCTGGAGTCGTATTGAGGTGATTAGGTCAATGAAAGGGTAGTAACTGTCTTCGAGATAGTACACTATTTCTTGATGAAGTACTCGATCACCTGAATAAGTACATCTATGAATTTACATAGCATCCTAAAAAGATGAATTTCTATAAGGGTCTTGTTCTCTTTCATTTCTCACTAATAGATTTTGAAAGGCGACTCCCCCCTTATAAGAATTTTTCACCACAGCAGTAATCCCCTCCGGTTGAGATTTTCATTCAATGTGGCTATCATTAGTCCCTTGTCAACTTTGCTATTTTGTTAGAGGATCGTCTACAACTTGAATTTATAAATTTGAATTTGAGATACAATAATTTAAAATCTAAATAATAGTAATTCCCTCAGGTTGAGATTTTCATTCAACGCAGCCATCATTGGGGCAGACCTAATCAACTCTACTTATTTGCTAGTAGGATCTACCTATGACTTATATGTAATTTAAATTCTTTAAGAAATTGATATCATAACAGATCTTGCCAACTCCATTATAAATATAGAGGATTAGGTCATATGATATATTGTAATTTAAATTTATTTAGAAGTTGATTATTTAGTAGACCCTGTCAACTCTATTTCAAATGTAGAGGATTAGGCATACTATGATCATATTATATGGACCTGAATACTTATATCTTTCATTGACTTGATTTAGCATATGAAGACATTCATCATTGCATGCATATAGGCATAAAGGATTGAATCGATTTCATCATTTTCTCCTTTTTTAAAAAACCCAGATCCTCTACATAAAGTTTAGGTGCTTGGTATAAGTGTCGAGGCCTATGCGGTTGTATTTAAGAATACTTGCATAATTTTAACATTGAATTTGAGTTTTAATCATATTTCATAATATATGCAAGTTCAATTGAAGCTTTAATACACATGTCGCATGATGTGTCTAATGTATGCTAAAGGCATCTTAAATTATTCTAATATCTTATTATATCCCTTGGAATAACATATATTGAAGCACCAAATTTATATTTACTGCCAAAATATTTAATTCACTTCAAGTTTATAAATTTATTTGAGTTTAATCCATCTTTCTTTATTTGAAATATAATATTTAAATTCATTTCAAATTCATTCTCACTTATAATTCAAAATTCAATTTGATATCAATTTTATTTTAACAAGCTTAGGCAAAGCTATTTGTTTAGCTTGAATTTTATTTGTAAGTAAAATTTTGGATGAATTTTGGTAGCATTTTGAAAGTATTTTACGCCATCCTGTATGTACAGCAAAACTAGGAGCAATACGTAACCGGAACGAAGTACGGTTGGTGTTTTAAAATACCTGAATTTCAATCCGTTATCGATGTACATACGAGGCCTTCAATCATACATAAAAGTAAATATATATGCAAATATTTTTTTCCTTTTTTAAGTCTCAACTTTAGTCAAAATTTTGGCATCATTTCGACAATATTCTTGTATAGGAGGAGCAACATCTAACGGTTTTGGCTTACTCGGTATGCCCTGAAGAGCGTAGCGAGCGGTGTTTTGTGACACCAGTTGAATTTCACCTCGTCACGCCCTGATAAGCATGACGAGGCCGTCAAACCTGCATAAAGAAACACATATATATGCATATATTGTTCACATATTTCAATACATCCACAATCAACAACACTAATGATTTTGTATGAGTTGGCTAGTAGGGATTGAATAGGAGATATTGGAGTGTTGATTATTTGGATTGAATAGGTGAAGAAATGCTGGAAACCTAGAGAAGAACTCGCCTGATGACTGTGTTCTTTCACGGTCCTCGTCGCTTGCAAGGAAGGAAAGAGGGGTTGTTTGGCTACAAGAATAATGGAAATGCTAGAAACTTAGAAGAGGAACCTGCTTGATAATGGTGTTGCCTCTTGGTTGCGGCAAAGTGGATAATCGGTGTGAGAAGGAAATGAGAAAGGAAGTGAGAAATGAGGAGGAAGATGGAGGAAGCATCAATGAGGAACAAGTCATTTGTGATTCAGGTGTTTTTAGTTCAGCAAGATCAGACTTTCGGGTGCTCTTAAGAGACTGATTAGGTTGATTGAACTGACTACCCGTCGATGTTTGCAGCATTTAAAACTCATTTTTTCTATGATCATTAAATTGTTGTGGAACACTATCATCTTCAAGGATTTATTCAACTTTTCTAGCCAGAACACCCAAAAATCCATACTTGGACTCATTCGCACCTCATTAGTACATCTCACAGATGAGTCTCATGATAAGCCGGATTCGGATTGAAAAGATGGAACTCTAGCACAACATGTCTACATTGGCGGATAATAGGGAGGGATCTCGGTGAGCGGCGGAAGGCTTCGACATGTATAGGGGAGAGAGGTAGTGATAGATTGTTTGAGGCAGAGAGCAGACGTGGAGATCGGACTGATGCCAGTCGTAAGAGGGATTAGAGCAGAGAGAGAGAGAGAGAGAGCGAGAGAGAGAGAGAGAACAGGAGAGATGTCCAGCTCTAGCTTCACGTAGACGGGATGAAGGGTGGCTTAGGTCAGGACTTGAGGCTGATGGTAGCGGGGTTTTACGTGATGGGAAATTTGAAGAAGGCTTCAGTGACCGGAGGAATTAGAATTTTCCAAGAGGAAACGATCGGGAGTTCGGCCAGAGAGGCGGTCGAGCTGCTCAGTTAACTGGCGGCTAATGGGACGACGGGAGAGAGAGAGAGAGAGAGAGAGATAATCCTGTGACAGAGGGGGTGGGAGCGAACAGGGAGGAAGTTGCGGGGTTGAACGGAAGAGCCTTCGACAGAGGTTTTGGTGTCTGCTGGAAAAAAATTTTCTCGCTGCCTTTTTATCTTGGGAGGGAAAATAGGGGATTAGGAGCTCTAATTATTGATTAATTAGTTTCCTTAGAATTTTAAAATTGGAGCGTAAATTTGAATATCATTAAAGAGTATTTATGAAAAGAGTATAATCTGATGAGTAATTCCTATTCATATGAAAATCTTGATTTAATAATATTATGATTTAATTATTAAAATTAAATCGAATTGTATTTAATTAAATTAGATGTTTGATTTTCGTAATATCATGTCAAAATTCTTGTTAATTTTGCCGAAATTAAACTCACATAATATGGGTATCATTTCTAGGTAAATTCAATGTTCCGAATTTAAGGGTATAATTCGTTTCACGATTGAAGACTGTTTAATTAAAGTCCGGGACGAATCAAGTTAATTTTAGTTCAAAATGCGTCGCGCCATCGACTCATGGATTGATCATGGTCGATCTTATTTCGGCTACCGATCATTTCACAAACGGATGTCGTTCGAGCATCGCCTCTCCCTCCGTATAATGAGCGCGGTGGATTTCTTTCTTGATCGGTCCACCGCCGAATTGTGCGATACGTATTATGATCAATTTTGATATTCTAAACGGGTTGGTGTAGTTGATTTCATGATCAGAGGATACCTCCATGGGCAGATCCACCAGGGTGGGCAATTGCCCACCCTCAAAATTTTTTTTATTATTATTTCTTTTTTTAAAAAATAATTTGGCTCATCCTAATAAAAAGTCTTGCCCAATGAAGACAAATTTTTTTCATTTTATTAATTAAATTTTATCTTTATTTAAAATTATTTAAATAATTATTTATTATAGATTTAATTATTTTTATTACTAATAATTTACTCATTTAAATCTTAATAATAAAAAATATATATTTTATTAAATATTTTGATCAATATTTAAAAGTTAACAACTGACATCTCAAGCTTTAATTGATTAAAATTTTGTGAAAATTAGAATTAATAATTATTTTTTTTACATATTATTTATATTTTATAAAATAAAATAAAATTATTATAAATCTTATATAAAAATATGATTTATATTTAAATATTTCAATATTTAAATTATGAAAAAGATAATAAATTTAATATTAATTTTAAAAATTAATAAATGATAATAAAAATTTTTATTTGAAATTTTAATAATTAGCTTGCCTACCTTGAAATAAGTGGTTGGTTTCGCCCTTGAATATCTCGATCAATTTCGATCACGATTCATATAATTTCAGCTCTCATTTTCAGGATGCTATATGTAATTCTTGTTAATTTTAATATATTTATTTAAGTAAACATATAAAATTATTTATAGGTAAACATCTCCCCTCCTTCTGCCGGCCGGAAGCTTGCAGCCGGAGGTGTCTCACTCGAAACTGCCTTTGCTTTAACGTAGCCATCTATTTGACGAATTTAAAAAAAATGTAGATATCCTCTTCGTTTTTCAGAACTTACGTATTTTTTCTCGAAGCTATAGAACTACCTTCTCAAAGCAATTTGGAGACCAAAGATCTTCGTTTTGTAGCTCGCGAGCTTCTTTCCGGCAAGGCAATAGCTGCACTGGAGGATAGAACTGTCTTCCTTCTCACTTTATCTCAAGAAAAATTATTATATGAGAAATAAAGATATAACTCTACATTCAAATTTTAATAATATTATCTAATATGATAAGTACATTATGTATATAATCTTAGTTGTATAAATATACTATATATTATGTACATATATTGTATAAATAATATTATCTAATATGATAGTATAATATTATTAGAATTTTAACATAGAGTTACGTTAAGACTCCTCGCATAATAATTTTTTTTATAAGAGAACTTCCACTTAAAAAAATAAATTTATATAATTTCTTGTTTATTTTTATACGTTAAAATCGATTTAATTTAAAGTTAGTATCACAAATATTAATTTGCCTAAAATAAAATACATACTTTCGTGTACATATTTTAATGCTATTTATTATATATAATAATATATACTAAATTATAAAAGTTTAGATATTAGAGATATAAATGTATAACAATTTAATGGTGCCATAAAATTATGAAGAAGAAAAGTGTTTCCTTGCTGGGAGGATCATGACTTTAATGAGTTGTGGATTTGTGAAATAAAAAATTCTATGTGTAATCAAAATAAGATGAAGATAAAATTATTGATTTTTTTTTTAAAAAATTTGTATAATATAAGGAACATCAATTAAAATTTATTTTTTCATCTTAAAATAAATTTAATAATTCTTAAATATTATTTTAATTACAATTTAATTTAAATATCTTGAATCTTTTTTAGAAAATAGCACACAATTCTTATGCATTTACATATCTAGCATCAAAAATTTGATATTTACAAAAATCATTTTTTTTAGAAAGGTGTATTTTAATTTAAGAAATTAATAATAATATTATTTTTTGATGTAATATTTAAAATTTGAGTGCTACGATGAAATTAGTTGACATATTTGTTAAACCAAATAACTTATATAATCAACCTGTTCAAATAAAATATAAAATCGATTCAAACTATAAGTTAATTTATTTGATTCAATATTAATTAAAGTGGATAATCTACGAACATAATATAATGATAAATTTTAAAAGTAAATTAAGATTTTCTAGTTTTATTTATGAACTAATTAATTAAAATTTATCCAACAAATTAGATGAATTAAAATTTTTTACACAATAAATGAAGATATTTGTTCATCAATATTAAAAAAAATAAAAAAATGATATTATCATTTTCTTTTCATTAATTTAATTTTATTTTAAATTGATTAACGAACTCTTAATTATTCATATATATATACATATATATATATATATATATATATATATATATATATATATATATATATATATATATATATATATATATATACGCATAAATGCCTTTTTACTTAAATAATGATGCTTTCAACTAGCTGTCTCTCCCGTTCATACTAAACATGATATCCATGTCATGGATATCATGTTTAGTATGAACGGGAGAGACAAATGGGAGGGATTTATTTATTTATTTTTTTTGAAGAATTGAGGGCACTGCACAATTTAAATTCCAAATAAGAAAAAGGTTACAAGTAAAAAAGAAAAAAATATTACAGAACTGAGTTATACAGCAGGAGTAAAGGGGCCTAAGGGGAATACAGCTTAATCGACTGTGTTAAGACAGAAAAACAGAAACCATATTCAAAGGTAATAAGTAAATTTGTAAAACAAAAAGGGTACTCAGAAAATGGGAGGGATATTTTGTGTAAATGCTCTCTTCGTAAAAGAATTAGGAACAGATATTTTCTATAGAATAAAAATTTTAAAAATTCAACGAAGATTCCTGCTTCTGAGTTGCGCATGCGTAACTTCTGCCAAGTAAAAAAATAAAAATCATACTCAACTTTCAAGTAATTGGATTTTTTTTTCCCTTCGTATTTCACGTCTTTTTTAGTCTTCTGCTCTAACTTTTTAAATCAAAATTTTAAATAAAAAACTAAGATTTATTTGAAAAAGTAATAGCATAGATGCTACAATAGATATACAATTTTTTTTTTTTTTTTGAAAGTCAAATCATAACTTTTTAATCATCACATAATAAATCAAATTAAAAAATAAAATTTTATCATCATAGATGCTCAAAATACACAAAAACTCAACTTATATATATATATATATATATATATATATATATATATATATATATATATATATATATATATATATATATATATATATATATAAATATAATTGACTTTTTTTATATACAATCCATTGATCAACACTAAGTATGTCTTCTTATATTTAACTCTTTAGAATGAATTAGAGCCAATATAGATAGAGATCTACCTTAAATTTTAGAAGAAAATTTATATTTTACACAAAATATATAAAAAAAATTTATTATTGATGGACAAATGATTAATTTGATACCTCACATAAGAGAAATTATAAAATTTAGAGGAAAAAATTGTCTTGATGAATTATATCTGATAATGATACTAAATTTAATAGCACCAAGATCAACAACTTTGCATGAAGACACATGATAGATTGGAGACATTCTATCATCAACTACCTAAACTAAAAAATAAAACCTAAAAGTAAACCTAGAATAAAAAAACATAAAACCTAAACCTAAAAAGCAAAATAAAAACCTAAACCTAAACCTAAAAATAAAAAATAAAACCTAAACCTAGAAAATAAAATAAAAAGTAAAGTAAACCTAAACTAAAAAATAAAACCTAAAAGTAAACTTAGAAGAAAAAACATAAAACCTAAACCTAAAAAAGCAAAATAAAAACCTAAACCTAAACCTAAAAATAAAAAATAAAACCTAAACCTAGAAAATAAAATAAAAATAAAATCTTGATTTGGCTAAGTTCAAGAGTTTCACTTGAAAGGGTTAGGTTGAATTTTGGTTGAATTTGGATTTGATTTTTGAATTTAGTTTGGATTTGATGATTGAAGTTTGTGTTTATATTTGGATTCATGATTAAATATTAATCAATTTAAAAAAAAAATCAATTTCTATTTATTATATTTGGCTTTCAAGAGTTTGACTTAAATTATAAATTTATGAATTTATTTTTTTTTTTTTTTTAATTTAGTTTTAATAGTTTTTTAGTTTATATTTTTTCAAGTCATAATTTAACCTATGCCTAAGTTTTCCTTCGCCCTCGAATATAGGTGTTAGATTTTTATATACCAATTTTTACTAATTAGAACAAAACTTTATGTAAAAAATAATAATTAAACTAAATACATTAATACTAGCTTTAACTTTGCCTAAAATTCCAAGTAATTGAAAGTGTTGGGTAAAATTATAATACTTACAACTATTAGTTTTTAGTGGAAAGGGAGTGCTAAGCAAAAGCTAATTTTTCAAACCTTGTTGATGCCCCTAATACTTAATATAATATATAAGTATTTAAAGACCCTAGTGACACTTAACTTATTAAAAATACCTAATAAGCCTAAGACCTATAATGAAATATCCTCATTCTAATCTACTGACTATATTTATTCATATTATTACTCACCCTTTAAGACTAACCTTGCTCTCAAGGTTAAAAAATATTAAAAGATTAAACAAATTAATAGACATCTGAGTCATTGGAGGTAGAGGTGGGATAATATAGCGAAGTGAATATGGGTTAGATAGAGATGATAGTAGTCATATTAGTAATTTGTGATGGGGAATAGTGAAAATCGATAACACTTGTTCTAAATCATAATGATAGTGGGGATATCATGGAGATTTAGGTCCGGAATGAGAGTTTAGGAGAATTATGTTTATTCATTCATTTGAAATTATGTGGCATATGTAATATTTTTGAATGAGGTGAAGCTAAATAAATCCATAATTTTCTATTTAGACTTATGGAAGATCAATATAAATAAGTTAAATTAAATTCACTCATAATTACCAAATCATCCTTTACAAATCAAATTGCCTCAAAACCAAATTAAGTGAACTCAAAATAAACTAAACTAGAATTGATCAATTATTATTGTTATCTCAATATCATTATTGGGCCAATTTTGAACTATTTGTGATCATGCTAAGCTAAATTTTCTTAAATCATATCTATTGAAATTCAAATTTGAATTAAAAGAAATTCATGTCATCAAAATCTTAATAAAGAAAGTAAGCCTAATCCAAATTAAATTTAACTCGCTTTAATTAAGTTTCAATAAACCCATGATTCATTAAATTTTAACTAAAAATAAACTTCTTTAAACCACAATTAAAATGATTTAGATATCATTAGTAACACTGAATCAATTATTTGGGATAGAATAACATTTTAATTAAAATTTATTGAAATCATTAAAGTTTCTTTTTTTTTAAAAAAAAGAGAGACTAAGTTGGGCTTAAAGCAAATCAAATGAACTCAATTTCAACTTGAAGTGTTAATACGTGCAAATTAAACAAAATTAGCCAATGAGATTTATATAGAGTGTTAAAGATACGGGTGCAATCACGTGGTGAGGACATTTTTGGCAATTTTTTTAAACTAAGTATGGTTAGAAGCTTAATTAGATAATTAAGTATTAATAAATAAAATTTAAGAATAGGTATATTGTGAACGCTACCACGTTCGGTTGGCGCATGCGTATGAATGAGGCTACCCACTAATTGATCGGTTACTGGCCAGTTGACTAGACGACGACTTGATGGGATACGCCGCTAGCAACCGACCAGTAATCTGGGTCGCCACTAATTAGGCAACCTGGCTTCGGTTAATTTTAAGATGTGCCGTCAGCCTGGGAGACTGGCTTCATGTTATTTTTTTTAAGGTGTGATTTGTGTGAGATAAGTAACAGTGTCACGGTTTTGGGCTTGAAATGATTCGTGACCGCATCAAGTTGATAATAGTTTAATGGATGATAATCATATGAAGTTAACCAATTCATTTCAGAAATGGGCAAATAATAAGAAGTTCATTATGACATAACCAAATTTAATGTGTACATGACTTTCAAGTTTGTAATGAAATAGATAAATAAAATATAGTACAGACACAAAAGTATACTGTCCTAAATCCTAAACCGTGTGACAACTATCTTCCTCCGGTGTCTGCGTGGAATCGCACCACTCCTGTGTGCACGAGATGGACGACGATCACGATGCCCAAGATATTGCCGATGTAGGCTAGGCGGTGCTCCTCGCCATCGCATATCTAAAAAAGAATCACAAATATAATAGTATTAATATTGTAAAATCTAAGTAGTGCATTACAACCGAAAAGAGAAAGATAAGCATTATCCTATTAAAAAATGTACCGAGTTATTTATTATAATGAGTGACACGATGCCGCTTTGTATATATGCTACAAGTTCGCTACTATGCCTACATTTTCATCCATTGTGTTTTGAATCTATTCACGAGGTCGGCCCCGACCTTCTGCAAAGAGTGGTAAAACGCGACTAATCCATGCTCTACACTCGAGATGGCCAATCGAATGTAGTATGAAATTTATGTATGTCGCCTTATACAACTGTAGAAGCATCGACACACACGTGAGATGGTTCAATCGTCAAAATCCCAATGCAGCAATAACATGTGGGAATGGACAATGATATATGATCGTTCTGCCATAAATACAATCACAGAGACCATTATCTAGCAAATCAACTGAATGATACGGACTTCAAAACCGCATCTCACGTTGATATTTATAGGTTCGGAAAATGCCTTGCCTCCTTTCAAGACATGTAACGGCGAGATCCTTTGAGTTTAAATAGACAAGTCGACTTCCTCTCCGAGTAGCGGTAACCGCTTTCATGAACAAGGATACTAAATAAAAGTGATTAAAGCTCAATCGAAACCATGTGCCCATATCGACACCATTAAAACACTCGATGCATTCGTCATTATCCCCATAACGCATACCACCATCGCACAAGGGACTATTTTACGTGGTCACGCTACAAGCCAATTGTACGCTTCTTGATATTTTTAATATCTAACATTAAATGAACGACGAATATCATCGAGTTACCGCCATATACATCTTTTGGCATATAAACCCAACATCACCAATCCCCAACTGCAGACCTTTTAAAATTTTCACGAAATGGAGCAAACAATGTCATGAATGCCCTAAAAAAAATCTCTTTGCATCCACGTAATGCACTGCAGGTTTATCGATATTACAAATCACGCCTAGTTGACACTACGGCAACACACAAGCACGCAAGAACCATAACCACGAATCAACATTCTTTGATTCCACAATAACAAAAGCTGAGGAAACAACCCATTATTGCCATATGATGCATTAATGTACCATATACCGCCAACAAAAAAAAGTACCGTTTAAGCTCAAGCGGTCAAAGATGCTCCCATTATTGAAGGTCCAAAATGCCCAAAAAAGTCTCGAAATGTTGTGAGTGGTAGATTGAATTGTAGATTGTCGTAAAGTACTACAAACCGATTCCATATAAAGACGAGTCCCATAGACTCTTCCAGCCACCGAATATTGCTTTTATTGCCTTACGCCTTGCATCCCATGCTTTCATATACGAAACTTTAATATTGAATTTCGACTCCATTCTACCTATAATCTCTCTAGGCTTCAGATCAATTTGGTGCCTGATCACAGGTATGATGAAGTACGCTATGAATTTTGAACTACATTGTCGATGACCGGATGCACTTACTACATTGACACATCTATGATTTTCACCAACTCTTGATATTCTCCAAGCACCCCCTACTCGTCTGCTGCTGCTACAATGCAAATGCCACTTATAGGGCCTTCTAGGACTATTGTGCTATACACATACAACCGTGTAGTTCTTCTGGTTAGAGGTAACTGTTTGGAATTGAACATTATTTACTACGCACCACCCAACAATAGCAAATTGTAAACTCCATTTACTTGTAAAACACATACCTTCAACAAGGTCATTTGGAATTTCAATTTCATCTGTTAGGGCAGTTTCGTCGGATGGGCCATCAAAGTAAATATCGTTGTCCCACTTCCTTGTAGTTTCACACATCCGGACATACTCGTTTGTGGACAACATATGACTCTCATCCAATATCATAAAATGAGTGATTTTTCGCCAGATTATGATTGTCTATATTCTCAAGCACGTAGCTTTAACCCGACCGAATAGTCATCATCACTAATATCCCCGCCGGACTCACTACTTGAGCCACTACTCATAGTCGACTCATCTTCGACCGCAAAGACTCTTAGGCACATACGCTTCATCCAACGATGACATCGCCACGCCACATAACTTATAAGTTGAGCAACAAATTAACATATTAATTATTACAAGTATAATCAGATAAATTTTGATGATATACTACCAGAATCATCAAAGCCGCGTTGTATCCCTGAGGTGCTTGTGCGATGAAATCTTGTGTATGTGTGGTATATCTAATGACCTTACTGATACCGATGTGGATGCAATATTAACATCTTCCACTTCGACATACAACACCAACATCTGATGGGAAGCTTCGTCAAGTGTAACTTTGCAAACGTCATCGTTAGATATTACAGACGCCATAAATCCGCTACCCACTAGATAACGACCTGTTAGAGTGATGTGACGCCTGATCAATGTGCAAGTTTTCATAATTGTTGCTTCAATTCCGCATGTGAGACGAACCTTAACCTGATGATTTGACCTCCCACATAACTTGGACTGAATTGCTCATCGATACTCGCCTCCATAGAAAAGAATCAACGAAACAAATTCTCTATTCATTCTTGCAAAACAAGTTATATGAATAATGATAAATTTATATTAATCGACATCCTAATTAATACTACTTTTGGCTACTTAACACCTAAACCGCAACACTAACACAAACCTAAAAATCAAATCCCAAATAAATGTCTAATCATACAACTCTAACCCCTAGCACACGTACTCTATTAATTTATAAATTGATAAAGAAAGTGATTTACTGTGTGTTTACGAAGAACGACGGGTAAGTGCACTAAAAAATATAGAATCCGCTAAAGGAAATTTTCCTCAAATGAAATGAAGTTGCCGGAATCGTCACCGAAAGCTAATGTTGACTTCCAACGACTGGTAAATGGGAGAGGGAAGTCGTCAAACGGCATAAAAGTGGCTGTCGGAAAAAAAAAGAAGTTTCTATCGACACGGACAAGACGCGAATGGTGGTCAGACCTACGTCGGCGGGAAGTTTCGAGGGGGAGGACCGCGTTCTGGTGGGCGAGTTTGGTGAGCTACGGCGAGGAAGTGATTTCGAATCGAAATAAACTAAGGAGAAAGGGCGATCCATAATCATATGTCGGGCGCCAGGCCGATGCTCAGAAGTGGGCCACACTAGGACCGGCTCCGTAATTGAGCCGCCCAATGGGCGACCGGCCTCACTCTGCAAGCCGTCGCCTACTAATTGGGTGACTATACCTATTCTTAAATTTTTTTATTAATACTTAATTACTTAATTAAGATTGTAATGATACTTAGTTTAAAAAAATTGCTGACATTTTTCTTCTACTTTCATGAAAATGCATGCGGCCCTTCCCTACACGAGCTGCTAAATCACCGAGCATCTCCTCTTTCACGCCATCTTTCATGCATCCCTCTTCCTGGGCTCGGGCAGACATTGCAACCCGGCCTGTGCCTCAAGCCCGGCCGCTCCCCTCTCCGCTCTAGACATCACGCGCGAACCCCAGCCCTCTTTCCGACAAGCACATCTTTCACCCTCTCTCTGTCGCATACAGAGCATCACCTCCCGCTGCCTATAACAGCCTCTGGACCCCTCGTAGAACCCACCTCTCCAACAGCTCTTCCAATTCCTTCTTCCTTTTGCTGGAGGAAATCTCGCTTCAACTGTGATTGAATCCATTTATGCTTGAGGCACATCTCGCCCAGAGCTTTATCTCCTCCGCCTGCCTTCATTGCGGCCACTTCTGTCATATGCCTGAGGTAGATAGCCGATCCCTCGCATGATTCTCTTCCGAACAAGAGTCATGCAGCTGCCGACCGCCTCGAAGTTTTCGTCCTTCCCCTCGTCCGACATCTTCAGTTTTCGTTGCCAAGGAGTCGTTGAAGCCTCTAGTGGCTGCTGCAGCTTCTATGTTTTCGGGGAGTAAGTGTCTCCCTTATAGTGAGTACTTGCCGGTCTCAGCGAGAACTGCCTAGCTAGATAAAGGAGGAACTACAGCTGTTGAGCTGAGCGTACTGGCTGATTTGTGTTTTGATTCCATTGGAGGTGCAAGAAAGAGTGTGGTAAGAGATCCTGAAATGAAATCTTCGATTCCTGGTTATGTCAAGAAACTTACTTGTGGCTCTATGGGACGTGTGAAGAATGTAGTTGGAATTCCTAAAACAAAGGATTTGGCCGAGATTGTTGTAAAGAAGCATCCTAATGAGAATGGGCGTTGGTTGTTACGGTTGATGAGCTCGTCCTTTGATGACTTGATGGCTGTCTTTGCTTGCTTTGACTGTTCCATTGGTGTATGGCTCTCGTTTGGTTGAGTTAAGATAAATTCCTTCAATGTCTCCATGTATCCAGCCATTGAAGTTATAGATCTGGTGAACAAGGTTTCTTAGATTTTCAAGAAGCGAGAAGTTATCTTCAGGACTCCGCCAGCTCTTTTCAAACTTGGTTACGGTCCTCGTGATGTCTCTGTTAAAAGAGAAAATATTACATCCGGAGTCCGCACCTAGCTTTATGTGCGGACTCCAATCCATAGACGATGCGTATCCCAGTTTTATTTTCCGCTTTTAGATTAACAGCGAAGATAATGATACGCTATAAAGACATTTTCCCCCGACCCGCCCGTAAGCTGCCGTTGGTATTAACTGACCTACCAGAAAAGACATTTCCCCTGGCCCTACCCGGCCCGTAAGCGTCGTTGGAATGCGCGGGAGAAATTTAAAAGAAATATATAGACAGATTTTGGGTTTAGGGTTAGTTCTTTTCAGACAAAACGAGCTCAGAAGAGAAATAGAAAATCTCATTTCCTTTATGAACCACAAAGATGGAGAACATTGAGAAAATAACAACCATTTTAAATTATAATGTATTAAATAGAAATTCATCAGAATGTTTCTGCATTTTTTCTACGGTTTTTTTAGTGATATTCTTGTTCTTTCTGAAGAGAATATGTTCATCACATCCAATTAGAAGCAAATTGGATGTTTTTTTGTCGAATTTTTATTTTTGAGTGGTTTTTTGCATTCAGACTGTGTACCCCTTTGGAGGTGATCATTTACATTTTTTTCGCTTTTTTTGCCTAGTTCTTTTGATTGTGTGGCATTCCAATGGAAGTATTTGAGACATTTGGATGGTTTCTGGATTTTACATCTCTGTACTCTACCTCTTTGGAGAGTACGATCATTTGTCACCTTTTTCCCGCTTTATTTTGCCTTTCTTCTTATGAATATATTTGGGGCATTCCAATGGAAGCATTTGGAGGCGTGATTGGTGATATTCATCTTATCAGATACCCTTTGAGGGTAGATCTTTTGATTTTTTTGCAGTTTATTTTGCCTACTTCTTATGATTATGTTTAGGGCATTATAATGGAAGCATTTGGAGGCAGTTTGGGTGATTTATGGGTAGTATTTTACATCTATACTCTGTGTATCTCTTTGGAGGGTAGATATTATTTTTGACCTTTTTTTACAGTTTATTTTGTCTACTTCTTATGATTATGTTTAGGGCATTCCAAAGGAAGCATTTGAGGCGTTTGGATAATTCGGGTGGTATTTTATATCAGACTGTACCTCTTTGGAGGGTATAGATCATTTTGACTTTTTTTTATAGTTTATTTTGCCTACTTCATGATTATATTTATAGCATTATAAAGCATTTGGAGGCGTTGATATTTTGGTGACAGACTTTATGTACATTTTGAGAAAGATCATTTTGACCTTTTTGCGCTTTATTTTGCCTACTTTATGATTATGTTTAGGCATTCCAAAGGAAGCATTTGGAGGCAGTTTGGGTGGTTTCTGGGTATTTTGATTCAGACTGTACCTCTTTGAGGGTAGATCATTTTGACTTTTAGAGTTTATTTTGCCAATTTTATGATTATATTTAGGGCATTATAATGGAAGCATTTGGAGGCGCTTGTGGTTTCGGGTGGTATTTGCATCTACTTTGTGTACCTCTTTGGAGGATAAATATCATTTTTGACCTTTTTTTCCAGTTTATTTTGCCAATTTCTTATGATTATGTTTAGGGCATTATAATGGAAGCATTTGGAGCAGCTGGGTGATTTAGGTATTTTATATATTCTCCACTGGAGATAGATCATTTTGACCTTTTTTCAGTTTATTTTGCCATTTCTTATGATTATGTTTAGGCATTCTAATGAAAGCATTTGATGGCTTGGGTATTTTTATATTTGTACTCAGTACCTCTTTGAGGGTAGATCATTTTGACCTTTTTTCCCATTTATTTTGCCTACTTTATGAATATATTTAGGGCATTCCAATGGAAGCATTTGGAGGCGTTGGGTGATTTCTGTGGTATTTTGATTCAGACTCTATGTACCTCTTTGGAGGGTACATCATTTTGACTTTTTTCGTTTATTTTGCCTACTTCTTATGATTATGTTTAGGGCATTCCAAAGAAAGTATTTGGAGGCAGTTTGGGTGGTTTCTCGGTGGTATTTTGCATCTGTACTCTGTGTATTTCTTTGGAGGGTACATATCATTTTTGACTTTTTTTCCAGTTTATTTTGCCAATTTCTTATGATTATGTTGAGCATTATAATGGAAGCATTTGGACGCAGTTTGAGTGGTTTCTGGGTGGTATTTTGCATCTGTATTTTTTAACATATTTTTATATCTATTTGGCCAGGTAAATGCAGTCAGTGAGCTGTGCGATGACAAAGTCGTGATGTCTAATGACCCAAATTTGGGGAAACTCATTGACACCACTGTTTAGAATAAAACGGAGGCGTAATCAGATCGCAACTATACACATCAAATCTTTGTTGAAGGACCATACTAGTTATTGGCCAAACTCAAAGAAATTGAAATCAAAATATTTTCTATGTGCAAAAGCTGGTCGGAAGAAGTCTGCCAGTCTAAATGGTTTAATAAAATTTCAGAAAGTTGATACAAGAACTAGTTGTCTAGCCATGATTAGATTCTCTGTTGATTTGGTGGGAAATTGGATGATTAAAAACATACAGAAAGTCATAATCATTCTTTGGCGAGTTTCCGACCTATCTTCGGATCACATGTGATGCATTAGCGATGAGAAGGCGTCGTGTTAAGACAATGATAGGTCGGTATTAGAGCAACTGATGCATTCTATCTAACCGAGAAAGTTGGCGTAGAGAATATCGGGTTCAAAAAAAGAGATGCTTTCAACTTTATTCAGAAAGAGAAAAGATCGAGGATTGCGAATGGTGACAGTAATGCATTAATATAGTTGTTTAAGGAAAGGCAAGCAGCTGATGGGATGTTTGCATGTGATGTGCAAGTTAATGAGTCGGATTGCTTAGTAAGTTTTTTTTTTAGTAATGGCATGTCTAGGATAGAATATGATTGTTTTGGGAATGTGATAATTTTTGATACAAGCTATCGACTCAATAAATATAATCTCATTTGTGCCCCTCTTGTTGGAGTGAGTCATCACTGGCAAAATGTATTATTTGGAGTAGCCTTTTTATCAGAAGAGATAATTGAGTCATTCTCATGGCTATTCCAAATATTTCTTCTATTGATGAATGAGACATCCTATAATAATATTCATGATCAAGATCGCTATGGAGAGCTATTGAAATTGTATGCGATACTCATCATAGGTTGTGCCAATGGCATATTTCAAAGAAAGCTCCTTCCAAGGTTCATTGCTTTAATAGTAATAAGATATAAGGGCTATTTTATAAATGCATGAGTAAGTGTGACTCAGAGGAAGAGTTTAAAGAGGCTTGGTCTACCATGCTAGAAGAAGGAAATTTGCATGATCATGCTTGGCTGTCTGAGCTTTATAAGATTAGATCCAAGTGGTCCACTGCATTCAACAAGGACTCATTCTGCATGGGCATCTTGTCAATGCAACATAAATAAAGATATTCTAATATGAACTAAGTGATATTATTATATGTCACCTGGTGTCCTCCTAAACCAGTGAAAGTATTTTTTGAAAACTCTATTTTTGCCCATCAGAGCATACGTGGCTTTGCAGGTTCAGATGACGGGCTTATGATGCTTATGTGCTCAGCCGCCCATATCTACAATGAATATTTTAAACAAGAACTTCAACACATTAAATTACATAGTCAGAGATATAAAACATACCATCAAAAAGAGTGCACCCATGTAACCTACGCCATCTGTCAATCTTTGATGCAATAACATCAAATTGGGAAACTAAAAGTCCCAAATGGCCTCACTTGTATTCAAAGAATCTATCTATGTCATCACAAGTAATCAATTCGATGCCACCCTATAATTGTGATATACAAAAAATAGATTTGACAGCAGAAAATATATATACAACTGCACAAACTGTGCTATAGGCAACGAGCCATCTGAATTCTCAAGTTGATTCTTGTAGTCCGATGAACTGAACAACGACAACGGGATTTCTACCATAAGACCTTCTCCCCTCTGTTTGGCATCCCTATCATCAATGCAACTTCATTAGGGTGAAAGGAATGCCACCCGAGAAGAAAGCTTGCTTTTCTATGTCCCAGCAAGACAGGATCGATGTAATGGCAATTGAGTCTTGCTTAATTCCGTGGAGTCTAATGAATTAATGGAGATAAAGCCTCTTTAAAATGTCAGTGGCTTCATCGTGAAGTCTTTGTAATATTATTATCAACACAGTTCTCACAGTAGTCTACATCTCAAGTTATCCTTTTCCACATGATAAACTTCAAAAGAAAAGTTAGGTCAAAATGATCTCAGGCCTCCAAAGAGGTACACAGAGTACAGAAGCAAAATACCACCCAAACTGCCTCTAATTGCTTCCATTATAATGCCCTAAACATAATCATAAGAAATTGGCAAAATAAACTGCAAAAAAAAATCAAAAATGATATGTACCCTCCAAAGAGGTACACAGAGTATAGATACAAAATACCACCCAGAAACCACCCAAACTGCCATCAAATGCTTCCTTTGGAATGCCCTAAACATAATCATAAAAAGTAGACAAAATAAACTGGAAAAAAGGTCAAAATGATGTACCCTCCAAAGAGGTACATGAGTACATATGCAAAATACCACCAATCACAACCGCCTCCAAATGCTTCCATTGGAATGCCCTAAACATATTCATAAGAAGTAGGCAAAATAAACTGGGAAAAAAGTTCACAAATGATCTGTACCCTCCAAAGAGATACACAGAGTATAGATGCAAAATATCACCCAAACTGCCTACAAATGCTTCCATTATAATGCCATTAACATAATCATAAGAAATTGGCAAAATAAACAAAAAGTCAAAATGATCGTACCTCCAAAGAGGTACACAGAGTACAGATGCAAAATACCACCCAGAAACTACCCAAACTGCCTCCAAATGCTTCCATTATAATGCCCTAAACATAATCATAAGAAATTGGCAAAATAAACTGCAAAAAAAGTCAAAAATGATATGTACCCTCCAAAGAGGTACACAGAGTACAGATGCAAAATACCACCTAGAAACCACCCAAACTGCCATCAAATGCTTCCTTTGGAATGCCCTAAATATAATCATAAGAAGTAGGCAAAATAAACTGGAAAAAAAGGTCAAAAATGATCTATACCCTCCATAGAGGTACACAGAGTACAGATGTAAAATACCACCCAGAAACCACCCAAACTACTTCCAAATGCTTCTATTATAATGCCCTAAACATAATCATAAGAAATTGGCAAAATAAACTGGAAAAAATTCAAAATGATATGTCTCTAAAGAGGTGAAAGATGCAAAATACCACCCGTGAAATCAAACACTCCAAATGCTTCCTTTGGAATGCCCTAAACATAATCATAAGAAGTAGGCAAAATAAACTGCAAAAAAAGGTCAAAAATGATCTGTTCCCTCTAAAGAGGTACACAGAGTACAGATACAAAATACCACCCAGAAACCACCCAAACTGCCTCCAAATGCTTCCATTGGAATGCCCTAAACATATTCATAAGAAGTAGGCAAAATAAACTGGGAAAAAGGTCAAAAATGATCTCAGATTTCCAAAGAGGTACACGAGTATGTAAAAAAAGCCACCAAGAATATCCAAATGCCTAAATGCTTCCATTGGAATGCCCTAAACACATAAAAAGAAAAAAACTGAAAAAGTTATAAATGATCTCACCCTCCAAAGAGGTACACAGAGTACAGATGCAAAAAACTACCCAGAAACCATCCAAACTTCCTCCAAATGCTTCCATTGGAATGCCCTAAACATAAGCATAAAAAGTAGGCAAAAAAATTAAAAAAAAGGCCATAAATGATCTATACCCTCCAAAGAGGTACACAGAGTACAGATGCAAAATATCACCCAGAAACCACCCAAACTGCCTCCAAATGCTTCCATTATAATGCCCTAAACATAATAATAAGGAATTGGCAAAATAAACTACAAAAAAGGTCAAAAATGATCTGTACCCTCCAAAGAGGTACACAGAGTACAGATGCAAAATACCACCCAGAAACCACCCAAACTGCCATCAAATGCTTCCATTAGAATGTCCTAAATATAATCATAAGAAGTAGGCCAAATAAATGGAAATAAAGGTCAAAAATGATCTGTACAGTCCAAAGAGGTACACAGAGTACATCTGCAAAATACCACCCAGAAACCATCCAAACTGCCTCCAAATGCTTCCATTGGAATGCCCTAAATATAATAATAAGAAGTAGGCAAAATAAACTGGAAATAAAGGTCAAAAATGATCTGTACCCTCCAAAGAGGTACACAGAGTACAGATGCAAAATAATCCCCAGAAACCATCCAAACTGCCTCTAAATGCTTCCATTGGAATGCCCTAAACATAAGCATAAGAAGTAGACAAAAAAAACTAAAAAGGCCATAAATGATCTGTACCTTCCAAAGAGATACACAGAGTACAGATGCAAAATACCCCCCAAAAACCATCTAAACTGCCTCCAAATGCTTCCATTGGAATGCCCTAAACATAATCATAACAAGTAGGCAAAATAAACTGGAAATAAAGATCAAAAATGATATGTACCCTCCAAAGAGGTAAGTAGTAAAATACCACCCAAACCATCCAAATCCAAATTCTATTGGAATGCCCTAAACATAATCATAACAAGTAGAGAAAATAAACTGGAAATAAAGGTAAAATGATCTGTACCCTCCAAAGAGGTACACAGAGTACAGATGCAAAATACTACCTAGGAACTATCCAAACTGATCATTTTTGCTTACATTTGAATATAATGAACATAATCTAAAGAAACAGGCTAAGAAAACTGAAAAAAAAGCCCTAAATATGATGTACCCTAGAGAGAGGTACAGAGAGTACAGATAGAAAATAACATATAAAGAACAACCAATCTTTCACTGGACAGTGAGAAGAACAGAGTAAACTCTAAATTCATTCAAGTTCAAGAATGCATGTGTAAATACCTCATGTTGTCACCTACAATACCTCAATTTTGATTTGCTATATCACGAGGCACGCACCGATCGAGAGAGCTAAGCCGAGAAAAATCCTTCTAAAAGAAAGCCCTAAACTATTCTCGGACAAGGAATGTAACGCCTAATGTTTCTCGCTTCTTCTCCCACTTTTGAATAAGACGGCCGGGGGGGAAGGGCGAACAAATAAGCCGTTATGCCAACGACGCTACGGGCCTGCTGGGGAAATGTCTTTATAGTCGTGTTATCTTATCGCCTGTTAATCGCTAAAACGAGAAAAAAAATTGGGACACACGTCGTCCATGGATTGGAGTCCGCACGTAAAGCTACGTGCGGACTCCGGACGTAATTTTTTCTCCTGTTAAAAAGAGTTGTAGCGAAGGGTGGAGAAGTTGTTGAAACTCTTGATGGGAAGTTTACGATGAATGGTGTTAATCAAGAGGAAGATTTCATCTTAGAGCCACTGAAATGGCTTAATTTTTAAATTAGCCCTAATTAAAACCATAATTAGCTAATTAACCCTTAAAAATTTAAAATAGCCGCTGATATGATGGTACCGACCGTCGCTTCAGCCGTCGGGCCGTCACATAATCCCAAAATTATTATTTTTTTAAAATGAACGAGATCGGAAGATCCCGATCTCTCTCTCATTTTCTCTCTCTCGATCTCTCCCGCCGCTCGGCCAGCCATCAACGCCGGCCAAGGTCGACTGCCTTCCCGCCATCGACGCTCGATCCTCGCCGGCCGCCCGATTCCGCCCGGATCAGACTTTGGAAAAGGTATGTTTTGAGTTTTTTTCAAAACAAAAGGGTAATATGCATTTGTGACATGTATTTGTTGTACTTATTGATGTTTGTAGGCAATATATTGTAGATCTAATTTATTGTAGTATTTTTAGGTATACATATTATGGATCTAACTTATTTTGTGTGTCTCGTTAAATTATTAAATGTATTTCTTCATTCCAATAAAGTTTGAAAGTTTAACTAATACAAATGTCTAACATATTGATATAAATTTGATGAGCGAACAAAAAATTTATACTTATCCCAAATAGCGAGCAATGTAAAATGAAAATTGTTTTGAGTTTGATGAGGGAGAGAAAGTTTGCAAATAAAGCTTTATGGCTCTATCTCACATATGTTCCTAAATATGAAAGTATCTTGGCTATCATTTTGCCATAACCGTTATCGCCTACAGTCAAATACAAAGCAACCAACATGATGAGGGTATACTAAAAAAGACTGTTTTATTGCCATCGTCTAAAAAATTAAAAGGAAGAATGATACAATCATCAATTTTAAGAAAGTAACTAATGAGAAGATCAAGAACGAGTTGAAGCTTTATTATGGAGAAATCGAGAAGTAATGGATATTCTTCTCCTAATTACACACAATACTAGCAAAAGTGGTAATCTCTTGAATATAATTATAACTTATTCTACTTTTGAGTATAAGTTAAAGGGGTTGTAATTCCACGATGTTAAAAAACCTCTATTGAGAGAAGATCATTTTGTAAAAGAAATTATTTACGTGCCGAGTCCAAATATGGCTTCTATATTTAGACTCCAATTCGTATGGCACTCATTAATATGTAACTACTGTCTATTGACTGTGAACTACTATGTATAATAGTGTATTGATGTGTACAATTTATGAAAATTTTGGCATTTAAGGTTTGAATTTGGTTTCGTGGACTGGAAGTGTCTTGTTCCATCATGCTTTGTGTTGGGGGAGGCAAAGTTGTTTCATTCTGATCATTGATATGCTAAATCACAGTTGGTTGCTCAAATTGAATTCTATTTGTAAAAGACGAAGCAAATTTAGGTTTATACTGGAATAATCTAGGGAAGCGGACATTCATAATTAATTGGTTGCATGTAAGGGGAACGAACTTGATTTGCATATATTGAATGCTTGTTTGGGTGGATGGTGAATCTTTCAATTTTTTGTTTTTGCAAAAACAGTGAAATAGATTTATTTATTTTTTATTTTTTTGTGTGTATGAAGTTAGTATATGTGTTATTTTTATTGTATATATTAAAGATTTGAATTTTCTTTATGTAAATATAAAATTGTAGATATTAAATATGTAAATATATAAGAATTATGTATTATGTATGTTAATATCTATCCCTCAAAAAAGAAAAAAAGAAGTAAAGTCATGAACAGAGATTTTAATAAAAGTTGTCAATGATATTTCTAGTCTAATTTGAGGAAATATTAAGAAGAATTTGCTCGGGGTCTAGAGGCATTAGTTTATGAGAAAATATTATATGCGGAGTTTGGATGTAGCTATTTAGTTTGGTTTAGAATTTATAAAGGTGGGCTTTTTGTTGGTATCTTTCATAATTTGAATATTACTGATTGTCAAAGTATGTAAATTTGATTATTGTTGTATCTTATATGTCATCATAAATGATTAAATCATTCGAGGTCGATGATTTGGTTAATATGTAAATTTTATATTGTAGATTACCATTTTCAACTCATTTACAAAATTAGTATATATTTTAACAAATTTCCATTTACTAAGTTGTATAATTGTCACCGCTTTGTTGTTCTAAGTTGTAACTTGTTAGTCAAGTGAGGTCGGTCACATTCAATCTTTGTGGTTTAAAATGATTTCTGTAAGTTGTTACGTAGTGGATACTTAATGTATCGATGAATGAGCTATGTTAATAATCTTTTGTAGTCTTCTATATCATATATGAATCCAATCATTTTTGTATGTAATAGGTAGCATTTCGCATCTTCTATATTATATATGAATCCAATAATTTTATTTCTCTTTAATTAAATTATTTGCATTTATCAGGTGCGGCAAAAGATTATTGTTGTTCTGTTATCAGTGGTTAGTGATGACTCATGATAGTTCTTTATTATGACAGTGAATTGAGAGTAAACGACGATTTCATTCTAACATATATTGGTGGGAAAAATCATCCAGTCCAAATCCCATGTCGGATTAGATTCGAGGAATTACAGAAACGAATCATGAATTCGTTGAAGATAGATCAAACAAAGTTTTTTGTGAATCTGGTGGGTCATTTTCCTATTGGTGCTGGATTTATTGCAACTCCCATTGATGATGAAGAAGTCAGTGAAGCTATACTCACTACAACATGTGCTCAATCTATTATGGTTTATGTCGAAGTTATAGAATTGATGGGTAGAGACAGGGAGGTTAACAATATAGAGGAATGTGAGAGAGCTCAAATAAGCACTGAGTATATCACACCAGCTTCTCAGCTAAGTACTCTAGTGGAATGTTATGGGTCTGCAGCCAAAGAACATGATTTCTTTCGGGACAAGTTCTTATATAGACTTAGAAGATAATGAGATGAATGTACTACCCACCGAAGATGTTGGATATGAAACTATGCCTAGTGGAGGTAGCAGTGATGATGATGAGGAGGATGATAACTACACAGAACGGGCTAACTTACTGGCCACAGAATCATCCTTTAGTATTAGGGACTTGATTGTTGATTACTCAATTAGAACAAGTCATAAGAGCACGATCCGGAATAATGATTATTTATGCAAACAAATAGAGAATGGGATGAGGATCTTACATTTGATGGCCCATCAGATCATTTGGTCTTTGAGGAAGATAAGCCGCATGAATTGTTTGAAGATATGTGTTTTCAATTCAAGAAGCAGTTGCAATTTACTATTCAGGGTTGGTCTATCATGGACAATGTTGAGTATGTCATTTGTACTTCAAATCAATTAAAAACTAGGTGCACATCATTCTAACTGTGTAGACCATATTTGTGGAGCTTACATGCAAGATCGCTTAAGAGATTGGGCGGCGTGGGCATATTAGTTCACTAGGCGCACCTCATGTAGTCATTCGCTGCTTAATCGCCACGCAATGTAATGACGCTCATTAGTTATTTCATCCAACCCGCAATCGATGTCAACTAGATTTGAAGCCTGTGGAAATTGTATGAGTGAAGTTCAATATAAGAGTGTCCAACATGAAGGCTTGGGATGCACGTCGAAAGGCTGTTAAGGTTATTTTTGGAAGTTGGGAGGAATCTTACAAAACATTGGGAAAATTCATGTCTATTATTTGCGCATCTATGCCAGGGTTAGTATATCGGATACATTCAACAGAATCGAATAGATTCTAACAGTTGTTTTATTCATTTGAGCCTTCAATAAGAGGTTGGCAGTATTGCCGCCCAGTTTTATGCCTTGATGGGACTTTTCTCAAAGTAGAGGAACAGCTAACTAGTTGGGATCGACGCAAATAATGGTTTGTTCCCACTAGCTTGTGGAATCAGAGAGCATCGAGTCATGGGTTTAGTTTTTACAGACATTACAAGACTTGATCCCAACAATTTCTATAAGGGGTGATCTCTGCCTCATCTCTGATGATTACGTGTCTAGGTGTGGTTGCAGAGATCTTTCCCCGGGCGACATCGCTGTTTACATCATTTAAGGGAGAACTTCAAATGGGCTGTTAGACATTTTCGGCATAGGTGATGTTGACTTCATATGTCAAAAAATATACGTTGCAGGAAACACAGATGACATTCGCATTTTTAAGCGATATATGTTAGACATCAAGAATATCAAGCAGGAGGCATATGACTCGCTTGTTTCAAGGGACGTTCAACAATGGTCTCTTACTCATGATGATGGGTGCGTACAATGACTACAAACACTTGAGTGCTTCAATGGTGTGCTTAAAAGAGCACGCGGATTTACCGATTCAAGCCTTGATTACAAAGATACTACAACATTGTATCCCTTTTCATGAAACATCTTGAATCGTACAACTCGAAGACAACATGAAACATTATTCTCCACGCATTAAGGTAACGCGCTCTAATGAACGAGGCAAGAAGATTTCTAAACTAGCGAATAAGCATGTCTGAGTACTAGGTGTTTGATGTCACTAGGACCTTCAAGGTTGAATTAGGTGAAAATAACGAGTGTATGTGTACATGTAGACAACCGCAAGCTTACCATCAAATGCGCGCATGTGATTCTTGTGTCAACGACACATAAATCACGCCCATTATGTCTCAAATACTATAGTTTGCAAAACTATATCAACACCTACCGTGGCTAATTCGTAATACGACGGGAAGAATGGGGTGAACACATCAGTGATGGCACATGCCCATATTATAAACCACCGAATGTCAAAAGGAAGACAGGGCGGCCAAGGACAAATAGATTTAAAAATAGCATGAACGAGAACACTACAAAAAGTTCTAGGGTTTGTAGTGTGTGTATGACTGTTGGACACAACAGGTCGACGTGTCCTCAACACGCTCACAGATTGTAATTCATCAGTTGTGTTGTGTTGTTGTCTATGTGTGTGTTGTTGTTACATTAGCTCATTATTCTCGTCTTCAAGCTTTTCAACTTTTACCATTCAAACAAGTACCAAAGACTGTTCAATCATATCATGAAATCGATGATCCGATTTTACATAAAAAAATGATTGAGCAAATAAAATTATGGAACTAGCTTTTGAAACAAGCAATGCCACCTTAATTTGTGCTTTGCAAGTTTCTAGAAATATTATTATGTTTATTATATATTAAATCAAAATGTTTCCTTTATATACACTTTATTCTATGCCCCTTTTGCTATTGTCTCCAATAAGTAGAAGGCATGCAGTATTGCATGAAAGAGACTATTATTTCATTTTGTTGTTTTATTGTTGATGTGTTATACATGAAATTTATAAAGTAATACATATTGGTGTGGATATATGAGGTTTCTTTTTTGTATTTAATGTAATGCTGCGAGACTTTGCATTGTGCAATATTGGTGCAACTAACAAGCGTGTTGATCTTTCAAAAAAGTAAATTATATATAGAGATAGTTTATCTTAAGTTGTAAGGAATGTTATCCTAATATGAGATGTTTGATATTTAAGAGAAGTTCATCATGAACTTTGATTTTCATTGTCTTCGCATTTGTTCTAAACATTTCTTTGTTATGTGAAAACAAGCATAAAAAGGGATGGAAGATGCATTTTGTTAGGAGTTTTAAGATAGTTTTTGGGAATTCAATGTCAAAATCGGCACATAGTATTTTATGTTTTTATATTTTTTTTAAAGGGAATGCAGAAAAAGATGGAATTTTGATAGCTTTACATGGAAAAAAAATTAATGAATTTTCTTTGGAATATTTTTTTTAATTTTAATTTCTTATTGTAAGTTTCTAATATAACTTGCATTATTTGTTTATTTCTGTAGTTGCATCAAAGCTCAATGCATATCTTTTTATTATTTTCATTTTTCATATTTGATTTCAGTTAATTCAAAATATTATTATGTTTTTCTGTACATTTGATATTTTGTTGACTGTAATTTTTTATTTTTGACTTTATTTAGAAGTTGAATTTATGACCATTTTAATTTTGGGCAATCTTTACCTAAATGTTTGTGTAGTAATCAATTAATTATTTTTAATTCATTTAATGATTGTTTGGGATCACTTTTATTTTATTTTATTTTGTTTCAAAATAAATTATATATAGAGATAGTAATTAATTAATTTTTTAAAATATTCAAAATATATATACATTTTAGTCTATTCCTTGCCTCTTTCCTAAACTGTTTGAGACTTTTTCTATGTTTTAACATAATAAACATTCATATAAGTAATTAATTACTTCTATTGTCTAAGGGAACTTGCATAAAAGAGGAGAAACAAATAGATTGTACTAACAAAAAAAAGTATAAACTAGTCAGCATTTATTGAAATCATGCATTATGCATACAAACAATAAAACAGGTATGCAATTAAGTTTTTATTTGCTTCCATATAAAGTTTTTATAACTTATTTTTTTAATTTATAACTCATGTTTTATGGATGTGAATATTATAACTCTCTTTTCTAAATTTTTGATATATATTGTTCGCAAGATATGACTATATTTTTTATATTCTTCGCAGGTTGCCTTATTAATGTTTAACTAATTGCACATTATTGTTTGCCTCAATTACAACAGGAAAGATGTCCGGCAGTGACGCACCGTGCCCCCCACGTAGGAGGAGGCGACGAGCAGATGAGACGGTTGTTGACTATGGCCCACCACCGGCTGAAGTGCACCCAAGTATAGCTGCGCTACGTGGTAGGCACAGAGCAGCGCATCCTGATTCGGTAAAATTTCTTTAGCAGTTTTTTAAAATGTTTCTGTACATATACATTTGTTATGCTGACGCAACCCTACTTATGAATGATTGTGGTTGGTTTGATCGAGGTTCAAGACCTATCGATTTTAGGGAATGGCCCGTCAATTGCCCCAGTTATGGATGCTTAGTCGCCGCCTGATAGTGTCTCCCGGATGCGATATTGCGGATCACCACCACCGGCCGCTCATCGATTGTGTGTGAAATACCTTCCACCGCCACCGGTGAGATGATTACATTACATGCGATGTTACGATTCTTGGTATCGGATAGATGGCCCGTGATTGGCTTGTCGGTAGTGATAGACGGTGGGCTACATGGCCAGATTATTGCGATGAGTTGCTTGGAGCGCATCCAGACCCAGACATTGTATACCATGATCTGGTCCATCCGCATATCACATCACAGTTCCGAATGGGACAGGCTCATGCACGTACCTGCTTGCCCTTACGATGGCTGCGATGGACATACTACCATGATTCATATTTAGATCTACCGGAGCTACAGTTCACTATGCATGTCAGAGCGTACATATTATTTGCTATTGGATCTTTTCTTTTGCCAGATACGTCAGTTTCGAGGTTCACCTACAATATCTACCATTACTTCAGGATATTGACACGTTCACGGAGCTGTCGTTGGGTTCAGCTGTGCTAGCTCATCTATACAAGAAATTACATGAAGCAACAAAACTAATGCGCACCAACATGGCTGGATGTGTTCATTTACTGCAAATATGGGCGTGGGAGCACATTCATGTGGGAAGACCTACATTACATGTTCCATATCCTACAGACATTGATGGACTTAGCGTAGGCTTCTGATGGAATGAAGGTTATGTTAGGGAAATGCCTGCATCCAATATCAGAGCTTATAGGGATGAGTTGGACGGACTTCTGCAAAGTCAGGTATGCTGATTTGATGTAATGTTTATTGCCTTACTCATTATTGGATGTTTATTACAATAATAACTTATGTTATGTACGCAGGTCATCTGGGAGCCATATGGACATCAGATCCGCTTGTTATGATATATGTTTACAGGGACAGAAAATATGGCTAGCTAGAGTACCGATCATATGTTGGAAGAGGGTAGAGTGGTACCTGCCTGATCGTGTGCTCAGACAGTTCGGCATGTCTCCTACCATTGATGTTGCCCTATAGATCCATCGTTCATACGGGTTGATGGCCGAGGAAAAGCTGATGTTGATTGGGTCCACTACCACAACTCTTACATTGCACTGTGGGAGCGAAGACGTGAGTCGGTTGTCATCAGGATTCATCACGATGATAGAGAGCGGTGATCAACCGACATACATGAGATGGTATCGCTTCATGGGCTTCACTATACATGTTGAAGGCACCGACACTTTCTCTTGACACATACTACCCCCGCTACCGTAACGCTTGATGGTTAGTTTAAATGTATAGTATTAAAATTTGCTTTTCTTTGAATAATGATACACTCATATAAATTTTGTATATGCGTGCGGACCATATTTTGAATCGGACATATTCACGTTATTTGGTAGAGGTGATGATCTGGAATATCGACATCTTCGATGAATATGAGGAATTGTTGGTGGCAAGGCTAGATATGCATATCTCGGACACTCGACTGTGGATACATTCGTGCACTTCGTGACGACGCCGATGTTCCATCGATGGATGGGGCCATCCTCTATCCCGTGGGACGTACCAGACATTTACACAGCCACCCCAGTATTCATATCAGGAAGCAATGTGGTCACAAATGCACCCATGAAATGCAGTAGTCCCGTCGGTGTATGGTCCACCTTCATTTCATATGACACCGCCATATGGAGTTTACCATTATTTATTGCATACGCAAGCTTCGGTTGACATACCTCATGTTACAGAGTTAAGATCGCAACACCCCATGGAGCAGATGGAAAAGGAGGAGGACCATTGACAGCATCATCTGCGTGATCGGCCGCGGAGACCACCATCCCACTACACTCCTGGCAACAATGCGATTCCACCACGCAGTATCGAATGAGATGTATTATGTTTTTTGTGCTTTGATGGCATATATTTCGACAGCTTTATATGTTTTTATGTTTACTCATTCACCTACTTCTCATTGTGTTATCCCAAGTGATGTTTCTTGTTATTTAATTTGGTTAACTCACGTGAGAGGATGGAAGACTTAATGTGGAATTACATATAGTTCAAATCTAATTTAAAAACTATTTGCCATATATGTATTTATTTTGATCTCCAAATAAAACATATTTGATAATGGTAGTTGTTTTTCAAGACATTTAAAATGTCCAAAATTATTTTTGAGTATTTATAAAATAATATGATTTATTTTAAAACAAAAAATAAAAACATCTAAAATACATTAAATAATTATTTTCTTAAATATAAAAATATATTAAGTAAATATGTTTTAAAATAACATACAAAATCAAAACATAAAATAAGATTGATCCAAATAGCTAATTTAATCGATACTTCCATTTACCCTAATTTAAAGCAAATGAATACTATCAATTTAAGCTATAGTTCTATTTTCATTTTGGGCCATTTTAGTTACCTATATAAATATATGCTTATTTTCTTGTACTAATCATATTAAAACTCATTAAATCATTTCATCTTTATTTAATTTATGCAATTATTATATTTTAATGTTAAATGCCTTTCTGTACTATATATTTTTAAACGTAGGTATATCTCGAGTTTTATTGTGTTATGTTTGTCTTCATCTTAGTAGATATATCCTAACTTTTCATCCTCCCATTATACGTGTTCTTCAACTTTGAACATGTTAAAGTCATACAATTATATAATTAAACTTTTCTCTCTAATTGTGGAGTCATTGCCATGAATATTTGGATACAAATAAATTATAAAATTCTTAATTTTATTCTATTTGGGGAATGAAAATATGAATTTTTCACACTAAGTGTCAAGTTAAGTTCAATATTAACAAATGAACGAAATCAAAATTTCAGAATGAAGAGATACACATTTTTTTTCATCAAGTAGTTGGACTCTTCTCATGGGTGTTAATTAGTCAATTTATATATAATAGAGAGTGTTTGATATTACCAAGGAATTATATGTATTTAACAATCCTGTATTATGATAGAAAAATCGTAATAACTTTCACTTTCGCAACTTCAAAATTTATATATATGCAAAAACTGCGGCTACCCGGTCGAGATTCGTCAAAACTTGTCAACATAAAAGTTGTAGAATTTTTTATTCCCTTCCAACAATACCAACCACGCAGAAATTTGACAACCGATGAGCCTGATATGGCCAAAAAATGGAATAATTTCATTTTTTTTTTAAAATATTCATAGCTTGATCAGAATACACCAATTGGCCACCGACCGATTAGGCTATTTTTTAATTTTTTTTAACGGTTTAATTAGCTAATTATTATTTTAATTAGGGCTAATTTAAAAATTAAGCCCCACTGAAATATGAAATGAATCTTGTGCTAGTGCCTGAATGTTATGTTTTGCCAGTTTTTCTGAAGAGTATTCTTAGAAGTCCAGCCGGTCAGAGCCTTAAATGAGTCAAAATATGAAACAAAATTTTGAAATAAATAGTAAATAATTATTAATTATAATTTTAAGTATACTTAAAAAAATTTCAGTAGTCACCCCATGGTATGACGACCACCTCATCAGAGGTGGCTTAGAGCAATCGTCCACTTATAGAGTACCGCTGCCGGGCCGCCTGATAATCGTCCACTTGGCGAGATCGCCCAATGGGGCTAATTTGTCGCTATTAATTTTTTTTTTTTAGAAAGGAGATGTGTTTTTTATAAGAATTATATTTGCCTATAGTTTGCATATAAACTCAATCAGATGTCTGCTAGCATCAAATTTAAACCACTTTATATGAAGTTGTTGTACTACTAAACAAATTATACAAAAAAAATTTCATTCATATCTTAAGTAAACCCAGTTACAAATGCAGAAAATACAAAACTATAGAAATAGTCAGTCACAAATATACAATACAAATACATCTCTATATACTATCGCCTACAATGACGTCTGTATGCTATTGCAGCACTACCTGGAGTGTAGTGCGTAGGTGGTTGCAATGAACGATCACGTAGTTGATGGGAGACATCATGTGGTCCATGATCCTGGCCTGCAACTTCTAAACCCATCTCTGGCTGTGAGACTCCTAAAGGCACCCAATCTTATGAAGGTGCAACGTCCATATGGTGTTGAGATTGAGAGCTCTCTGGAAAAGTGGAAGGCCCTAGATCAGCATAAGTAGATGGGCCCGCAACCATGTCTGCCGCCTATGTAGTCAGAGCTGAATCGTAGCCATGTGACATATGCTCTGTTGTGACATGTTGGAGCCTGTAGTCACTAATGTGGGTTCTTAATCTCAGATCGTGACATATCTTCTCATACTTATTATAGCCAACTGGAAGTCCGAGTCACCTGGACGTCCAAAGAAAGATTGAAAAATATCCTCCGTCGCTAAGATATGCTCCGCCTATATGAAACAAGTTTAAAATATTACTATGAAAATCTATAGACATAGTAGCTAAATTTTTTTATAGATTGTAGTATTATCTTAACATATGCTCGCTTGGTAGGTGCTTTGAGGTAGTATGTCATCGGTGGATCAATAGGCGCCTTAAGCAAGTACAATGAAGCCCATGATCTGAACCATAACATGTACTGCTGGAGGGCTTGTTGTATGTCAGCATAAGTGTCATCCACCATGGCAATGTGATCTCTGTGAGCCTCCAAGGTAGCGATGTTTCGGTGATGGTACTGAACCCAATTGGTACGCCTTTCCTCCGCATCAACTCTTTGAAGGATCCATCGGTTATCAATGCGTGGTAAGTGACCAAACTGACGAAGAATTCTGCCAGGAAGGTGCCACTCCACTCTCTTCCAACTGATCAAGGGAACACGTGCTAGCCATACAACCTCGCCATCAAGGAAAATATCAAACAGGCGAGCCCTAATCAGAATATGTTCGGCTCCCAAGTCACCTACATGTTTGAGTGGTTGTTATGCATAATATCATATGGTAAAATATATATAAAATATGTTTTAACATTTAAGAGTTGTACCTGGCTCAATAGTAGTCCATCAAGCTCATCTTAAAAAATTATGATATTTTCAAATGGCATCTGCCGCACATACTATTCGTTCAACCTAAGTAAACTAATTTTCATATGCAAATCAGTTACTTGCAACTCAATATATTTAAACAAATGAAAAATAGTTTAGTTTTCTGACCTAAAACTGATGCTCAGGCCATCAAGATCCTTAGGGTAGGGGACATGTAATGTTGGTCTCCCTACATGAAGTCCTCCCAAGAGATTTGGAGCAATCAAGACACAACCATGTTGGCCCTCCTGTCTGGTAAACTCATGCACTCCATGCAACACCGCACCGCCTATCGAATATCTTTGAATGTATCTAGATCTTCTAACAAAGGTAGGTACTTCAAGTGCACCTCTGACCCTGAAGTATCTGGAAGTAAGAAACTCCTCAAAAGGAATAACACATATGCTCGTAAATGTCTGATGAAGTCCATATCTAGGAGGTCTGACTCCCTGAAAAATATACATCATAGCCACCTAAGTGGCATATAGGCCTGCACATGTGCTTGTCCCATCCAGAATGTAGAAATTGGGTCATGATATATAGTGCCTGCAATGGGGTGCCCACCTAGTAGCACATCGTAGTAGTCAGGCCAACTCGGCCACCGCTTCCTCTCTCCAACTATGATCGACCCAATGATCGGTGGTCCATCTATGCGCAATCCCAAGATCATTGCAATGTCTTGCAATGTCACAGTCATCTCGCCTACAGCAAAATGGAAAGTGTTAGTCTAGGGAGACCAACACTCAACTAATGCTATCAGTAGGTGATGGTCAAGTCTAATGTATCACATCTGGCTAACACAATGAAGCCCCAGTGTACGGAGGGTAGCTGTGAACCATGGGTAAGTAACGGGCCACTCCCTAAGCATAAGAAGATGTAAAGCTACCTCCAAAATAGTACCCTATAATAGAAAGAAGTCCCTGTCAAGCCAGGTGATCAACTAAAATATTTTGATAAAATGAGCTTGAAAGTAAATTCATACTGAATCTAGATGCACGACCCTATGTCTGCCACATAGTAAGGCTATGTTAGGATGGACCTCTCAAGGTGCAGATTTGCGCCATCCATCTCAAGACACCTCCGCCGACGTAGGGCTTGGCTCCTTGGTCATCGATTTGAAAAAAAAAACAAAATGGGAAATTGTTAGAAGATAATAATATTAAAATTGTGCAAAAATACGGAAGAAATATGCAAATTTTTAAAGGTTATGTACATGATATTTTGCTACATACTATCCGTACTAACCTTCTACTAGTAGGGTTGTGTGGGCACAATGTCCGATAATGACCAACTGATTTGCAAAAAAACTACACAAAGTGCTCAGACGCTCTTATCCATTGTTCTTATATCTACTTGATCGTGGCCTACCATCTTTACTTGGTGGTGAATGGATAAAGTCCCCGCTCTGCATTGAAGTCTGACCAGTTATTTCAATCTAGAAGAACATAAAAGTTTGTGGAGTATGTATGCACATACATTGCCATGGTAATACCTTGACACATAAGCCAAATGATTCAATCTCTGATGGACTAAAGCTGCTATGGAATGACCACATGACATGTGATAAATTAGTGTTCAAGAATAGCTACATGAACTGAACTTCTCCACCGTGAAGTCAACTATGAAGGATCGACAACCCATGTTGAATACTTGCACTTCATTGGCGTTAATATTGACTGGTTGTGGATAGTACCCGCCTCACGCGAACGACCTGCTCTAGGAGAGAATGTGAAATCATCGTTTCCCCAAATAAATCCATGGCTTTCTTATAAAAAAAACCAATAATGTTATAGTAAACATCAGTGATCAGTGCTTGAATTGGTAGTTCCCGTGCCCGTTTGAGAATTCCATTGAAACATTCAGATGCATTTGTCATCATAGTACCGTAACGCATATTTCCATCATGAACCAATGACCACTTGCACACATCACATTCTACTAACTATTAGTATGCTTTAGGTTTGATTTTCTTTATGTCTGCCATATGATGGTTGAATATGTTGATGTCATCCATGTTGCTAGACATGTATATTTTCTTACATAGAAACTCAACATCCGCAATACCCATTCTCCGCACTACTTTTTTGAAGTTTTCCTGTATATGTCTTAAGAAATGATGATGTGCAACCCATGGGAATACATCTCTGCAATCACGTACCAAACCTGCATGCTTATATGAGATAATATATAAATCTCTCCTAGCTGAAACAATAGGCAACAACTGTTGTATGCACATAATGAACCAGAGCCATGACTCATTATTTTCAGATTCAACTACAGCAAAAGCAAACGAAAATAATCCATTGTTCGCATCAATACCAATAATAGTGAGTAACGTACCATAGTACTTTCCTAATAGGAATGTTCCATCCATGCTCAGAACAGGATGACAAAATTTCCAACCTAATATTGATGGTCCAAATGCCCAAAATAATCTCTGAAACCAATATGTATTTGATGATAAAATTTTATAAATAGTTCCCGAAAAAATAGAACATAATGAATCCATGAATAGGCCAAGAGAGCGGTATAATTCCTCCCAACTGCCAAATATTGCTTTGATACTCTTACGTCGTGCATCCCAAGCCTTCATATAAGATACTTTAATATTAAATTTTGATTCCATCCTTCCAATGATTTCCCTTGGTTTCAAGTCTATCTGAGATCGCATAACTGGTATTATGAAATAACTAATGAACTTAGAAGTGCATTGATGATGTCCAAAACCAATGATAGTGCTAATACATGTGTGCCGTGCACTTAACATTGATATCCTCCAAGCACCTCTCAACCTTTTGCTACTGCTACAGTGCATTTGCCATTGACAAGATTTGCTAGGATTGTTATGTTATGCACATATAATAGTAACATTCTTTTGATTCGAAGTGATGATAAGAAACTGAATATTACTGAGTATTGACAAACAAGTTACTACAAACTGAAGCTCCTTCTTATTTGAGAAACACATACCTTCATATAGCGAAACTTGATGTCATTTGAAAAACTTGAAGTATCGGATGTACCATCAAATATAATGTCTGCATCCCAATCTTTTGTGTTTTGGCATGTGCTGATATAGTCGTTATTGTAGATCATAGCATCATCGTTTAAAGAATTCCAGATTGAATGACTCTGAATAAGCTCGTGACCAACATTGGTGTCACATAAGTTGGTATTACCAAGGAAAGAATCCTCTTTAGCATCGTTCTCATCAGATGAATTGTTTGATTCACTATTCTTTGTGTCATACTCATCATCAGATATTAATCTAGATACACTAGGTTGCTCATGCAATCATGCATCAACAGACAGCTTAGTTCTGTGTCAACAAAGTCAAAATTCTTAAAAAATATAAAAGATAAGATGAACCATAAAATGAAAACACTAACACTGCTATTGAGGTAATGGCTAACCTTACTTCTGAGTCATCGTAGTAGTGTTATGGTACAGTAGCTGTTAACAAAGTGAAATCATGTGCATAATCAGATGGAACATTATGCTACATGAGATCAGTATCAGTTGCAGCAGAAGCAGTAAATTATGGCTTGATTTTCACATAAAGAACTAATGTCTGACGGGAAGCTTCATCCAGTACAGTACTGCAGACTTCATCATCAAAAATTGTAGATCCTATGTATCCCGCGTTGACAGGAAAATGACACGTTAGCTCCACTATGAAGTTATCTACGTCATAACGTAGAGATCTAAGCACTTTCTATTTTAAGTCTTCTAAGCTTGCATGATGCGAGACTCGCATTGGATGATTTTTTCCACCGACATAACTTGGAATAAACTGATCACCAATGATCAGTTGTCCATCATAATAGAGAATCAAGAAAATGAGCTCCTGACTCATCCTAATATATGCTCAACCACCAATCTATAGTGTTGAATAAACAAAATACAAAATTGATATTTCATTAATTTCTGACGCATCCTAAAACATTTTTCAAACTCATCACTCATCAAATTTATTGCATCACAAAAATTAACTCAATTTCGAATGCATCCTAAAAATTAACTCATCACTCATCAAAATCACCACAAAAATCCTAACAGAGAAAGAAGAACTTCGACCTTACTCGTTCCCTAGATTCGAAGCACATACACAATCACAAAAAATATCAGTTTGAAGTACTAGGGAAATGGAATACTAGAGAAACCAAACTCATCAAAAACAATCCTACAACTTCAAGAAATGGAATACTAGGGAAATGGAATATCACTTGCAAAAACTTCCTCCTTCTACACCACCCAAAAAAATAGAATATTAGGGAAACCAAAAATATACCTTGTAGGATGGGTCGTGCGAGCTGGAGCTGAGTTTAATGAGTTGGAATCGAGAGTCCTCATTGAATTTTAGTGCGAGGAATCTAAAGGTGGAGCCGAGACCAACGCCATCGCCATGGGCCTCTCGGGAAAGAAAAATAAGCGCGCGGGGTCTACCACAGCCGCACGTAATTTATTTAGGGTGTAGCCAGTCACCCGATAATCGGTCGACTTGCTTTACCTAAAGCCAGTCGACCGATTATCATTGACTTGTAGTAGTCCGCCTCTTAAGTGGGATCAGGCCACCTCACCGATGAGGTCATCGCCCACTTATGGGGCGACTGTACCTAAACTGAAAATTTTTTTTATATGTTCTTAAAATTATAATTAGTATTTATTTAATGCTTATTTAAAAAAATTAGTCTCAAAATATGTAGAGCCACAATGGTGGTTCTATCTTTGGAGCATTTGGCCTCGAGTCAGTCAACAAGCATCTCAAAAGGAATAACACAATTAAAATCTTCTATACATTAATTCTAGTGAGATAAAATTTTCAAATACTTTAAAAACCTTAAGGATCATGTTATTTATGAAATGAATGTGAGCGTCATTAAGATCTAACCTTTAGATCCATCATACTTTACTTTGAGATTATTTTTTTATTGAGATATATTATCAATATTATGCTTCATTCTCTCATATTAGGGAGAATTAAGCATAGCAGCCTAATTTTGCTAATTAACCTACGATTTGGCCATATTCGATTATTCATTTCATCCTTGATTGAACATTCAAGAATAATCAAGTATTTTCTCATTAGTTAATTTAAGTTAAATAAAAAAAAGGAGTTAATCAATCCTTAAAACTCCAAAGTAAATAATCTATAATCAAATAAAATTTTAAAATAATGAAAACTAAATTATTATAAAATCTAAATGAAACTTATGGTTAAAGATAAAAGGAATAAAAACTAAATCATTAATTTTTTAATTATCATTAAATTTAATAAATTATCTATATATATCATATAACATTTTTTATAAGTCAAAGTAACTCCAAGCTTTGAAATAATTTGATATTTGCTTTTAAAAAAAATCAAAATACATAAATAAACAACAAATAAACACAAAAAATATTAAATGATGCTAAAACAAACAAAAAACATTAAATTATATTAAAACAATTGAAAAAAAAGATAATATTTTTAAATACCCTCTATCTCTTCCAAGTTAGAGGACATTATTTTTAAAAATATAGAATTATTTTTGAATATTAATTATAAAATTTTCTTTTAAAAATATGGTTAAATAATCAAAACAAAGTAATAATAAGCAATAATCAATCCAAAAATTTATTCAAAAATTTTAAAATGTCTTTAAGCCCTTTGCCAACCTTAAGAAATAATTCCATACAAATTTTGAAGTCATTCAAATCAAAATCAAAAACTTAAAAAAGAACTAAAACTCTTAACTTATATATTAATTAAATTGCAATGTTATTAATTAAATTAATTAAAACACATAAACAAATTATTTTGGTTTGATCGTTGTAGTAAATTTTCATTCTTTGATGAAGTGTTTACTCTATTAGGTTTCATTTGAGTCAGCTATAACTGTTTGAAAACACAGCTATGAAGTTGCTACAGAAAAGCTACTATTTAAAAATATCTACATTGGATGTCATATAATTTTTTATTTTAAGAAAATTAGACAATAGTCTTTTGCCAACCACTGCACTCTAATAGTTTTGGTTGGTGAATGCAACATTCTAAACTGAGACTTTTCAAAACACAACCAAATCTTGGTAACCCAAATGGCATTTAACTGTGTTTGAGATGTTAGTTTCAAAAAGCTGTGTTAAAAAAACTATCCAAACGACATCTCAAGATAAAGGAGTGAGGAGTGTGCTTTACCTCAAGTGCCCACTATTTTAAAATACTAAATTCAACTCAACCTAAATTAAATTATAGCTTAAAATTTACTTTTAAGTTACTAATCATTTAAAATGAAATCACCCAATAGTAATAACTTAAACCTCTTTCCAAAACTAAAACTTAAACATTAAAGCTGAGCTTTGACTCACCACACCAACCTTTGCACAAACACATTAGAATTATAAGTTACCAATCTTAATTTCAGGTTAGGATGTTGTCTTGATTTATGTGATGAATTGATTTTCTTATTTCATGATATTTTATTTTTGACTGAATATTAAGATTGTTTACTCAAAGACTTGATATTAGGGCATTATATACTAACACTGCCTTCTGTAGGGGTTATGCATAATGAAAGGAGTTGCTCTAATAATTTTTTTTAATAAGTTTGCTTATAAGTATTATTTACTTAAGCACTTAAGCATAACCTATTAGGATAAGTAGGCATAGTATCTGTTACTGTTAAACCCAATTGTATGAAATATAATTGATTAACTATGTGTATATTTATTTTATATATTATCTATTTTTTAGGTTTAGTTGCAATTTTATTTTTGAAAATTTATATTTAATTTATTACTAAAAATGAGTTAGAGTCATGTGGTCTAAGATAAACAATGGTTAGAAGACATAAACTGTATTTATTAAATTATTTTAATTGTTTGATATTTATTTATACTATATTGCTCACTAAATTGAAAGCTATTTTTATGTTTCCATGAGCTCCAAAAATGTGCCACCGACCTCTCACAAATGAAGAGAGTATGATTTAAGGTGTCCGTGTAATTTTCAAAAGGCAGATGGAATAGTAGCTAAGACACCACCCAGATTTGCCCTCATTTTGATCGGGTTTTATAGGCACAAGCACTAATTACCCTCTCAATCGAGAGAGAACTTTTGATTAAGGCTTTAGGTGCAATGGTACATATATAAGAACATATGGAGTTTAAAATTTGGGATTTAGAACTTCATTATATTAACTTAAAGCGGATGGTTGGGGGAATGATGATGTGCCCGATATAGATCCCATGGTTTTGTCATCCCGGGCTGTCACGGTCCCAAGTCTACTTAGTCAGAGGAGGTAGTCGACTCAACCTGACCGAAGGATCCTTATCAGTAATACATGGGTTAAGTCATCCAAGAAATTTTTATAGACTTGGGGTGGTGTTTGTCTAAGGAGACTGGCTTAAGTCTACCTTAGCTGACAAAAGGATTTTTGCCCTATGAAGTATAACATATGATTCACAACTCAAAGGATAGAGCCATTGGGGAGCATACAGGTTACAGTCATGATCGTAATATAATGGTTCCATTTGGCAGCAACCACCCGATTAGAGGACTCTTTTCGTAACTGCATCATATGTGGAGCCTACTGGCCAAACCATGATGAGGACATGGGCCATATCCTTACTGGCATGAGATTAGTTGAGAGTGAATAAAGTAGAACACTTGATTTGACATTGGCTCCTTTGTGAGCTAGAGTTTTTTTTTAATTTGTCACTTTTAACAAAAGTTGCGGAAGGTGGGTTGGATTTTAGCTCTAAGTTTTTAGAGATTGAATTTCATTTAAGTATTTAACACTTAATGACATATTAAATTTTGCATTCAAAGTGTCATTTGATTTTGATTAATTTAATTTGAGCTTGGAAACACATTTTGATGATAAATATCCCCTCAGGTTGAATTCTTCATTCAACACAGCCATTATCGGGTAGATATATTGTTTGATTATTTAATAATTATTTTAGATCCTGTCGACTCTATTAATTTAATAATACAAGATCAGATCTATTGTCATATGACAAAATTAGCTTCTCAGATATTTTAATAAATTAAATTTTTTAAAATAATTAGATTTTTAGATTTTGTTAACCCGGACTCGGTCCTAAGACCAAACTAGGAAGCAATCCACGTAGCATCCTCAGATACTAAATTTAAGCATTCAGCATAATGTCGAGGCCCATGCGAGTATATTTAAGAATGCTTGCATAATTTTAAAATATTGAATTTGAGTTTTAATTCTACTTCATAATATATGCAAGGATTCAATTGAAATATTAATTAACGTCTTATGTTCACTTGTACGATGTGTTGCGAATCCGGTAACATAGAAGGCATTTTAAATTGTTCCAGTAGTTTACTAGATCTCTTGGAATTTTAATTACTTTCTTATATTCAAAGTTGATTAATCTTTGAACCTTCAATAGATTCTCATTTACATCTATTAGTAATCCCCGAACTCATTAAGAGCTCTGTTCAATTTCTCCTTGATTCAATTAAAATATTTAATAAGAAAAATAACATGCTTCAAATAATTTCCAAGAATTCCTTGAACATTCTTATTTGTGACCTTTCAATTTCATTAGGGATCTCCTATGGATTCTTTGATTTTTTTTTCAATTTATTTGGATGTATTTGAAGAATAGATCTTAATTCCAAGGGGTTCTCTTATGCTTCAATTTGAAGTTCAATGTATTCTTACTTCATTTAACATATAATATGATTCTTCAATTGTTCAGTTAGAGTTTTTTAATTACTTGTTTGTGAATTTAATACTTTGAGTATTTAATAAGAGACTCCATTCACATAAACGAACATCAACTCTAATATCCCTAACCCCATATCAGGTTTCATATTTATTGAATAACTAAACTTCAAGTTTGTTATAACTTCTTGATGAGTTTAATATTTGGCACCCTCATTTCATTTAAAATTTATTTAGTTCTATTTTTTTGAGGAATTTGTGAGAACATGACTCACTCTATTGAGAAGTTAATTTTTAATAAGAATGGGTTCCTCCTTGCTTTCTCCATTTCCTATAAAAGAGGCTTAGAAGGGGCCTTGCATTTCATTCCACTTGTTTGAGAGATTAGAGTGCCTTGGAAGAAGGGGAAAAGATTCTAGCTCACAAGTCAAGTGTGCATCCAAGCCTCTTTGAAGATTGTAAGCTCTTTCCTTTCCTTTCATTTATTTCAATTTTGAAATTCAAGTTTATCTTTATTTTACAACTTAGTATATTTAAATCTTGTTTATATTATTATTGTTTATATATATATATATATATATATATATATATATATATATATATATATATATATATATATATATATATATATATGGATACATATAATTTTTTATTTAAATCTTGATTTCTTCCTTTTTTTTAAGTTCAAAATTTAATCAAAATTTCATCAACATTCTGACATAGGGGGTTGCATCTAACAGTTTTGGAGGCCTTCCCGTCACGCCCTGATGAGCGTGATGGACGGTGTTTTGAAACACCTCGACCAATTTCCATCTCATGTCCTGATGAGCGTGATGAGGTCTTCAAACCTGCAAAAAGATAAATGCATATGCATATACACACACTCATTTCCACATTCATTCCTATACATTCAAACTCCTTTCATCTCATTTTTTTGGTAATGAATAATGTAGCAATTAATAAGCATAGGTAAAGTGGAAGGAATGATGGAAATGCCAAAACTTAGAGAAGAACCCGCCTGATGATGGTGTTCCTCTTCGGCTGTGGTAAAGAATGATCTGAATGGGGAAAAGCAAGGGAAGAGGAAGGATCTTAGGGCTTGCGGTTTGGGTGAAGGAAGAGGCATTGGAGGCTCATTTCTATGGGAGAATGAGGGAGGCCCATTTGGATAGCAGGGAGAAGGGACGAATGGGAGGAGTGGAAATCTCTGTTCTGTAGTGGAGATGAGATCGGGATTCGATCCTTCGGCTTAGGGCTCGGTTGGAAGAGGAGTGACAAAATTTAGACCGAATGAGGAGAACTGCATATACAATTTGCAGTGTGGTCCAGAGATAGAGAGGAAGATAAGAAGAAAAGAAAATGCAGGAATGTAGTTGATATCAATAACATAGTATCAATCCTGTGTCCCATGCTCTCTTATTATATCTATATTGAACAAGGTTAAACCCAAATGATGATGAAGCTCTCTAGCAAGTCTCTCTAATAAAGGTCACGGAGGAAGCTCAACAATGCTAGGATCCAAATTTGCATCATGTTGATGATCACACAAGAAACTCTTGGCCCGATAGACACCGATTCTTCACAAGTTTGCACTTATCAACATCAGAAAGTGAGAATCGATGAACAACTTTTATTGTTTCCCCACAATATAGACCTTGAAGAGAAGGCTACCATGATTGACAAACTATCGAAGAGCTATCAAAGGATCAAGCTTTGATAAGGAGATTGAATCATAAGCAAGTGATAACTCAAGCGACTTTCCAGTTCCATCCACCACTAGTGGCTTAGCTACTATTGGCAAGCTAGTTCAGCCTTTGAAACAACTTTAGGTATTGCAGACGAGTCTTTAGTGATAACTAGTTGTTTAGGAACACCAATTTTACCATAGGAATCACATAAATTTATATCAACAACGTCTTTAAGCATGGATTGATGATTATATAGATGTTTTATGGCATCAGGAGGATTAAGGACAGTTACTTCTGGACATTTCTCCTGATAATCCTCAAGTATCCTGCTCCATTCTTTTCCTGTCAACTTATGTAGCACAATATCAAATGGACCTTGCTCTATAAGGGGCCTTTAATGATCAATTGCAATAAACAAAATCCCCTTCCTCCTCGCCAATCCCTCGAGCTTCGGCTGCAAGAAGCTCTTCACCTTCATTGACGTTAAGGCATACCCAATAATAAGCTTCTGCTATGGAAGAGACATTGGTAATGATACTCTCTCATTCTCCTTCTCCTCTCCATTCCTGTAATCTTTGTTCAACCTCATGAGCACCCCCACCCTAGGCCCAGCCAAAGCCAACCAACCTTCCAATGAAAGATCTACCAAAAATCAAGCAATAATACCTAATGAGTCTCCTCCCTAGATAAAATGAAAACCTGCACTTGCCCCTTTTAACATAATAAAATTTGCTTTAAATTGTTCTGGAAATCAACCAATGGCGTCTTCTCCGATGAAAACAAAAAGAGAATATGAGATCTGTACCCTAGATATTTCATTATGCCAACTGATAAGGGAGGAATGCAAAATGGTGAGAGACGAGGGTGGAATGAGGTTGATGGAGTCAGACAAGCAAATGAAGAGGGAGGGCTTGATGGTAGGGAGAGACAAAAAGAGAGGGAAGGGGTATGTTTGTCTCTGCGAATGAGAGGAGTCGAATGAGGAGGAGGCTTCGATTAAGGCCATTCCTTGTCCTCAAATATGAATGAGGGAGTGGGTTTCATTGAGGGCTTTCAAATGATAGAGGAAGGAGAAGAACGATTATGCTCTTTTTTGATGAACCAATGAGAGGAATGGTTGTCATGTGGTTTTGGAGAAGAAGAGTCAACAAATGCCTCAAACAAATGATTGATATAAGCGGATCATGTTTGTTGAAAATTGGTTGAGCTTTTGAGTTGACCAAAGATCTTGAATCATTGTAGCTTCAATTTCAATAACTTATGGAGTTTTGATAGAATTCATCATCAGTGTGATGTCTTATGTTTAGATGAGCTAAATAATGAGATTGCTCGATTTATCTCGATTGACTTGTCAGATTAAGAGTGTTGATCTCATTTTTAGGATGAGTTCTCAACCCCTCCATCTTAGACATAGGACTCATCTTAGACTTTAAGAGATTCTTAGTCTTAAGACACATCTAATGATTAGGTGGTCACTCAACCTAGACCTAGAGACTTAGAAGAGTTAGTCCTAGGAGTAGGTCATGCCTTAGGGGTGATAGAAAAATTTTCCTACCCTATAGCTTGAACCAAATATCTCACTTCCTTCCTTCAAGTCAAACTTAAATCAATTCTAACTTAATTGATTTTTTCCAAACTCAAATCAATCCAAGATGATTAAAATAAATGATTAAAGGTTATGATTGAAATTTTAAGATAAGTTCAAAATATTTTCTAAGTCCTTTGATTCTCTCTCATGGACTTAGCCTACATCAAATCTAAATCAATTCAAATTCAAGAGATTTTGTCACAATCCATTTATATTCTCATTTATATTCACATATATAAATAAAATATAAATTTAAATCAATCAAACTAAATCTAAAGTTAAAATTCCAAGCTCAAAAAATTTCCTAAGTCCTTTGATTCTCTTTCATAGACAATCAAATCTAAATCAATTCAAATTTAAGAAATTTTCTCCACATTTATATTCTCATATATATATATATATATATATATATATATATATATATATATATATATATATATATATATATATATATATATATATATATATATATATATATATATATATATATATATATATATATATATAAATTCAAATCAATCAAACTAAATTCCAAATTTAAATCCAAATAAAAAAAATTCTTTCCTAAGTCACTTTGATTTCCTCTTAAGGAATTAGCCTAAATCAAGTTCAAATCACTTCAAATTCATGAATTTTTTTCATAACCCATTTATATTCTCATTTATATTCATATATATAAATAAAATATAAATTCAAACAACCAAAACCAACTCCAAAAAATCAAACTCAAATTCAATCAAAATCTAACCTAAGCCTTTCAAGTTAAAATATTGAACTTAGCCAAATCCAATTCAAATCAAGCTAAACCCTTGATTTTTTTTATGATTCAATCAACCCTGCAATCATGAATCTAAATATAAGTACAAACTTCAACCACCAAACCAAAACTAAATTCAAAAATCAAATTCAAGTCAAACACATGTTCGCCCTTTTGAACTTGACATTATCAAACGAATGAAAACCCATTTGACTTTAAATCACTTGCAAATGGAATTATATTTCAATCATAAGTCCATATGTGTGTTCAATCAAATTCAAATTAAGCTTTAACCAAGCCATTTGACCTACTTAAGCTCACTTGACCCAAAGTGACCAAAAGTACCTTTATGAGCCAAATTATAATTCTAACCAAATTGGATTGAACTAAGCCCACCTAAACCTCCCATCATGATCAACAATCATCATAAGATGATCAATCACTCAAATTAGGTCAAACCAAGTTAAACCTAAGGGTTGACCAAGTCAACACTTAGCCAAAATGAAACCTAACATAACAAAATCCACCATAGGCCAAATTGATTGAAACCATTAATCAAAACTCATTCATGACCAATGTTTGAACTTGACCAAGTCAACATTTGAGCCTAACCTAGCCCAATTGGCCACTTGACCCAAGTTGACCCAACTTGACTTAAAAAAGTCCAAATGTGTCAAAACTTGATCTAGGCCAAATTGATTGAAACCAATGGGTCAAGTTCATTCCAAAATGATTGTTGAACTTAACCAAAGCTCCAATTGGCCAGCTAGATCTAACCTAGCCCAATTGACCTTGAACCGAACTTGACTTAAAGGGTATATTGAGCCAAAATCAAATTAAACTAAAATTGATTGAACAAAAAGATACCAATCCATTTTATATGACCAATGACACCTGAGCCAACCCATGGACTAACCCAAATAGGTCAAATGAGTCAAATTGGTCAACTTGACCCATTTGACCTAAAAAAACTCAATTGAACCAAAACTAAATATAAATCAAATTGAACCAAACCAAAACCACCAACACATTTCAATTGGTTATATGAACTTGACTCAACCCTTAGTTTGACCCAATTTGACCAATTGGTCAACTTGACCCAACTTGACCCATTTTGAGCTAAATAGGTCAACATGAGCCAAATCATATCAAACTAACTCCAAATTCATTGAAACTTGGCCCAACCCATTTTTCAATCATACCAAACATATTCAAATTGAAGCCCAAGCTAAATGATTATTTTATCCCTAGGCCATAGGGTAAATTTTGGCCAAATTCACTTAGAATTTGGTCAAATCCTCTTCATGACCACTTGGCACCCTCTTAGTGGACCAAGTGGACACTAGTGAGTGTGGTGCATCTAACCCAATGAGTTTGGGTAAGCCCAACCCAACCTAAGGCTAAAATTGGTCACTTGCATGAAATTAAACACATGGAATTCCTCCTCCACTTGAATTAAGCACATGGGAGCTCCACTACTCCACTCCTCTAGCCAAACCAAATGCAAAGACACTCCTAACAGCCTAATAAACCCAAGGAATGAGGTCAATTGGATCAAAATGGCAAGATCCTTCTCGGCTATTCAATTGCTCTAGGGGGAGATATACTCCCCCTAATTCCAATTCATTTCATCAGTCTCCAATTCGATTGAGCAAAGGGAAGCCAGAGGAGCAATTTCCAAGTGATCCAAAGCTTCTTAGAGTGAAATCCATTTTCCATTTTCTCAATTTTCATAGGGAAAAGGGAGCTCCACTTGAAATCCATCTCACACTCAACTCAACACCAAGCTATTTCCTCCTTCAAGCACCCTCAGAGGATCAAATCGAACTAACCCCAACATTCTTCCAAGCTCCAAAGGCAAGAGAGGTGCTACTTCAACCAAGACCGAGCTCAAGAGAAGGTGAAGTTGGCCTATAGGAAGATCCATCCAATTTCAAGGCCTCAAAACTTCAACAAAGCTTCGTCTCCACTAGACGAAGCTTCTCCAAGGGAATCAAGTGTTGGTGATAGCCTTCAGCGAGGTAATCCATGAAACTGAGCTTAATTTAGCTTTAGTGTGTTCCTTTGTGAAGTAAAGTTTCATCCCATGTGAAACTAGCCGTTGGATGTGATCTTCCTTGCATGATGATGGTGTGGGTATGTTTTGGGTTCAATCCGAGCTCGAATCTTGCCATGGAAGGTGGGCGGCTCCCCCTTCCCATAGGAGTACTCAGGGATGAATCATGGGCCATCCATCCATGCATTTTGGATGGCGACCATGATTAATCCACATAAATCTATCATTTTAATCCTTTAATATTGCGGGTTTAATCTCTGTCGTCCGATCCTTGATCGGACGGACAGGGAGAAAGCGTATAGTGCCTCCACTGACGTGGTGCTACAATGTGACTACTTAAATAGCCACTCCCATTATGCCAGGTGGAAAGCACGTGCCGCGTCAGCCTCCATGTGGCGCTGACAGATTAGCTATATAATTAGGAGATTAAATTACTTAATTAATCATGGAAACTTTAAATATTCATATCTAAGTGTAAAAAAATAAAAAATATGAAATAAATTGCATATGAAAGATAATTGAATGTACAATATTAAAAAATTGATTTTGATGGATTTTGAATAGTGTTATTTTATGAATTTGGGTTTAATTAGGAATGTAATTTGGCTAATTACTCTCTGATTATTTCATTAATTAATATCAAACTTCTTGTGTGTATTTAGTGGGATGACTTCTGCCTCCCCTAATTTTATTGAGATTTATTAAATTTTAATTAGGATAATTACTAGATTCATTCATAATTACTCTCCTAATATAATTAAGCCTAATTAAGTATGTAATTAGTGGTTTCAATCCTTGATTAAGTTAATTAAGGTTTGTTTAAGTGAATAGGAGGTTTAAGGGATAATTTTGGGATATTTTCCTTAAGCTATTCCTTAAACCCCCTCTTTCTTCCTTAATCCATATTCAATTAAGGATTAATCCACTAACTGCCTACTTAATTAATTTGATAAAATTCTAAAACCTTCTAGAACTTAACTAATTCACTTTGGGTAGATGCTTAGGTGTTCAATAACCTAAGTACATTAAGGAAATTAAAATCCAATTCACATGTGTGAGAAGGATTATGAAATCACTTAACTTAAATCCCTTAGCTTATTTAATCATTAATCATGAGCCAAATGCATTAGACCCTTTTCTTCTTAGGTGCATTGCTGATTTAAATTTTTGTATGATTTTATGTCATATCATTGGCTCATAATTATTTGGTCAAACATGCTAACGTGGTATAGGTAAGGGGTAATTAACACACTTAATTCATACCTTAACCTAATCAAAATATAAAAATCATCTAATCATCTAAAGATTAAACTAAAATGCCATACATATGGGTGAAATGGGTTAGGACCAGCAAAAATTCTTTCACATTTCCTAAATCAAACATAAAACAAATTCAAACTAAAAATTACATCAAATAAACTTTGATTCACTTTAAACTTTCTTATTTCATAGGATTGTCTTTAGGAATTAATTGGGGTGAATGAATTTATATTGCTTTCATCACTTTATTTCTTTTCTAACATGCTAAATGTGTATGTCATTTGAAATTCATGCATTCATATCTTTTAAAAAGAAAAATTAAAATTGAAACATTTTCTTTATGTCAAATTGCATGTTTTGGCTAAAGTAGAAATATGAATACTATTATCACAATTAAATTCAAAATTATTTTCAAAATTATAAGTCAAATATCAAAGAAAGGTATGCTACTTATATTTTATTTATAAACTTACATGTGAATATAAAAATGTGTCTTATGTTTGCTTCCTTTCTTTCCTCTTAACATGGTTTGAATAAGATTTGCAAAGTGCATAGTTCTTTTAAAAGAACATAACACTTATTTAAAATCTATCCTTATCCTCTTCCATGTTATAACTTAAGAATGATCTTTACATCTACACATATAAATTTATTAAACAAACCAAAAAATAAATAAACATAAACTTTGCATCTTTCTTTCTCCATTTATCTCTTTTGTAGATGCATATGTATCTAAGGAAAGTGGTATATTAGTTTGGACAACCCCAGGGTTATGAGTCTTTAACTAGCCCTAAGTAGATCTTATACCTTACACCCCTGGTGCTAACAATGTCGTTATTCACTTATTCCTTTTATGCATACACATGTGCATATGAATAAAGGATAAAAGAATACCCCCTTTTCTACTTAATGAAACTCATGCATCATATGGCATCTAAATTTTCTTAAGTAACACTACCTAGCATTCATCATTAAGGTATGCTAAATATTTCCATTTGTATATATATATATGCTTAGGATTCATCCATATGCATGTTATATATGTTGGGAAAGAAATGAAGTGATGTGTGTTTTGTGATATTAGTTCACTTTACTTTATCTTAAAATGTTATTCTTTTGAATAGGTTTGTTTAGGGAAAATATAAACTTAGGATTAAATAAAATACATAATAAGACATTCACTAAATAAAATCAAATATGAATCTACTTTAGAAATTACTTAAGTTCTCTTCTCTTTTCCCTCTCTTTACAACTTAATAATTAATTATAGGATTTACTCAAACCTAATCAAAATACAAAATAAAATTAACCCCAAAGTAACTAAAAAATTTAAATTGAAACCATCCTCTTAGTTGAGCATTTTTATACTTAGAAAATTTAAGCCTTAAAGACATAGCTAAGCATACCACACGAACTTTTTAAAGTACACACATTAGACTAAGTCACCATTTTTAGCTTTAGGTTAGGGTGGTGCATGGTTTGATATTTTCTTTCATTTTATGATGTATTATTTCTAGTCTGAATGTGCATAGAATGAATGGTAGGATGATTTAGTCTAATTATTATCTTCTGTAGGGGATTGTGCTTAAAGGGTGTTGTAATAAAAATATAAATATTTTTGCTGTGTAGGTGTTTATACCACTAAGCATAATCTAATAGGCCAGGTGGACTTAGTTACCCATGTGTGGGGTGCTAAGTCCAATATACATGCTTGGGAATTGTATAGTTTATTTAGCTAATCTCTATTTTGTAGGTGTTAGTTAAATTTAGTTTTCCTTTTTCTGTACTTTTGTAATTAGGATTTTAGAATGATTATTATGGGGGATTAAGATGAACATTGGTCATAAGATCTCATCTTATGTACCATGTGAAGCCTTTGGAGCAATCACATTCCAACCATCTAAAAGAAGGAACCAAAAGAAGAAATAAGAAAGAAGAAAGAAGAAAGACGAAAGAAGAAAGAAGAAAGAAGAAAATAAGAAATGAAGACCCCCATAACATGAATTTCCTTAGTTGATTATAAATTAATTCATTTATAATCTGGGTTGTATAAGGGTAGAGCTCGGCTACCCAATTTATTTTTGGGTTTGTGTGGTGGTGCCCAACCACAAATGACATTTTATTTTTTGCCTTAGCTTTATAAAATGTTTGATATTTTTGTTTAGCTTGTCAATTAAGATGACATCCTTTTCCTAGTTTAAAGCTTAAGATACACCCCAAACTTCCCAATCCTGGATGGCATTAGGCTCTTAGGAGAAAATAAACATCTCCTAATTTTCTAGTTTAAAGCTTAAGATCTCAAACACATTAATTCAACTTCAAAAATGCAAAGCCCAACCATAGGGTAGTTTGGGGTGCTTACTAGGTTTCCTAGTATCTCAAGCATCTCCTAGTTGTTTTCATTTGACTTTTATAAGAACTCCTTCCTTTGAAGGATTCCACTTGACTTTCTAAAAATAAACCAATCGATTGATAGTCCTACCTTCTTGAAATCTTTGGAGACAATGATCATTTACCTTAATTGAGAGTATTCCTAAGGAATCTCATTCCTTAGGATGTAATTAACTATAGGGGCTTGCCTCCATAGGGAACTTACCAAATTCAGTTTAAAATAAACCCTACTTTATTTTTTTATGTAAAGTAAGGGAAGAATCTCTGGTACATATGCAAACCCATTGTCCTTAGGAGTCATTATTGAGGTGATTAGGTCCATTGTAGGGTGGTAACTTCTATCTTTTGAGATAGTACACCTCTCCTCAATATCATACTCGATCACCCTAATAAGAATATCTGTGGATCTATGTGATGTCCAAATGCTAAGAGTATATTTCTATCTTCATTTTATTCCACATAGATTAAAGATGGAAGTATACATTCTTAAAGAAAAGTTTAATAATTTTTTACCACGAAGAGCTTCTTCTACCATCTACTCTTTGCTTCAATGGATTTGCTAAAGATCTCTTTCTTCTATATTATATTGATTTGGGTTTCCTCCACTAGCTTTGTGTGCTTGGTTTGATGGAGGAATTAGTTTGCTTGCTTTGAGATTTGGAATTCCTTCTATCCTAGCTTTGAGCTTGACAGACTTGATGAAGGATTGACTTAATTTATCCACATTAATTTATCAGGAAGTGTACATATATCTTCAGCCATATGCTTACTACTTTTGTGACTTGTTGAAGGATGTGTAGATGACCTAGCCTTGCTTATATTAGTCTATAATGTCGAGTTATCGACTGTGTGTACTTTAATAGAATAACTATAAAATTCTTTTAGTTTAACCATTAACTTTGTATGAACTATGAAATTATTCCCTTGGTCATGTGCTTTTCGCTTTGTGACTTGATAAGAATTGACGGATTTGTCCTTGACTTGTTAGAAGTGTACATATATCTTCAATGCTTGCTACTTTGACGGACTTGTTGAAGGATGCATACAGATGACCTATATTAGGTCTATAATGTCAAGTTATCAACCTAGCAATGTGTGCTTTAACTGACTGAATAATTGTAAAATTCCTTTAGTTCAGCCATTGACTTTGTATGAATTATGGAATTGTTCCCTCGGTCCTGTGCTTTCTACTTTGATAGACTTAATGAAGAGATTGGCTTTGATCTATGCTTTATGCTTGATCAGATCATTTGAGAATAAATTGAAATATCACCCTATAGGCAATATAAAGATTAACTTGAGGCAGCTCTGAATTGAGAGTTTCCTCAGATTATCTTGGTCCATCGATCAAGTAGAAAGATCTCTTAGATTCTGGTTGCTTGTAATCACTAAGTTGGATCTGGTTTGAGATTAAACAGCTATCATCATTAGATTGACGAGCAGGGGCTCTATCACTATGGCCTTTTCTTATGGCTTATTGTGTGAGGAAGCATCAAAAACTTGGCCATTTATAGGCTTGTTGAGTTCGACCTTTAGAACCTACTTGAGTCTTTGACTTAAGATGTGATGGTTTGGTAATTTGGTCATCAGACTAATGAATGGAGGCTCTTTCACTGTGACCTTTTCTTATGGCTTATTGAGTGAGGAGAGCATCAGCAACTCAACCATTTGTAAGTTTGTTGAGTTCAACTTTTAGAACCCATCTGTGTCCTAGACTTCAGGATGTAGAGGTTGATATTTTTCCAACTTAGTTGATTGAAGCTTCCAAAATTAAGAGTTCTTCTGACTTGATCTTCAGAATTCGATGAATCTGGGAGATAAATTTTTGATATTTAGGGTTATCTTTTCATGCATAGAAATATATTCTTTTTTTCCTTGCGAGAGCTTGCAACTTGATCATAAAAATTATGGATATATTCAGGGATCTCGGCATAAAGCTCGATGTCAACCTGAATATGTATACAAGAAGGCCCCCTATTTCACAGGAGAGAATTGAACAACCCCTTGATCATAAAAAAGGGCTCCTATTTAACAAGAGGATTGTAAATTAGCTCATAAATGTATCTCAGAGTTTGAACTTATTTAATATAAATAAACGTAGTTTATTCTGATCATCATATATATTTATCTAAAGATCTTGGCTTATAGCATGATGTCGACTCAAATAAATATATAAAAATGCCCCTGTATTGCGGAAATTTTAAAGCACTTTGAAAGAGCTCTAAAATAATTTTAAAAATATCAATATTTAAGTTGATATATTTGATCTTAAGAACATTTTAACTTGTAACATTGATTTTATCTATGTATAGAGATCTAAAAATTCCCCCTTTGTAAGAAGAATTTCCTAGGGAATTTTTTGTTTTCATATTGAGTAAGTATATTTATTTAGGGATCTCAGCCTGAAGCACGATGTCGACCTAAATAGATATACTAAAAAAATATCCCCTGTCTTGCAGGGGGATTTCTATTGTACCTCAAGAATGTGTTTATCATGTATAATACTTTTTTAGGTATTGACCATAAATAGATGTCGTTGGTCTTTTGCCATTTAGGCCAATGAGTTGGTACACCCCTCCTTAATACATTTTCTTAATGACAAAAGGGTCATCCCAATTAGATTCAAATTTGCCACCGAATTTTTAATTATGAATAATTGGTCTTCTCAGTACTAAGACCAATTCTCCTTCTTGATAAGCTCGAGGATGCACCATATGATTGAATGCTTTGGACATCCTTGCTCGGTAAACTTCTAAATTTTTCTGAGCTTGGAGCCTAATTTCATCAAGCACGTCAGTAGACGGACATTCTCATCTTGAGTGAGATTGTGTTGAATGAATACTCAGAGTGAAAGCAATTCAACTTCAAGTGGAAAGACTGATTCAATTCCAAACACTTTAGCATAAGGAGTGAATTTTGTAAGACTATAGACAAGATGTCACATCATTATCTTTCTTTAAGGTAGTTTCACTTTGAGGCTATGGCCTCCAAATTTGCTTATTTTTTGCCAGGATCTTTTGATGGCTGATTCTAGGACCTGTGGTCCAAGTGTCACACCTCAATGCTCACCATGCGACTTGAATTGATTGGTATCTTGCCGAGGTTGTTGGAGGAGGTCTCCTTGGAGGAGCAACTCTAGCCTCCCTGATGACAAGACTTTGATATTTTCTTTTCATAAGTCATTTCTCTTTAGAAACTTTGAGGACCCGATGCACTCTTGCATATACAGCTTTGAGTTTTCTCCGAAAAGTTCTAACGACGCGTTATCGGGTAAGAAGGACTATTGATTTGATTGACCAGAGTTTAGCTTTACCCATCAGCCCTGTCAAACCTATTATGGGTTGGAACACTCGCTTCTAGTTCCACAGCTAGTTGTATAATTTTCTTCTTGAACAATGGCTGTTGAGCGTGGGGTTCAGCATTTCTCTTTCTCTATAGTCTCTAGGTTAGATTGTTTCTAAGTGAAGAAGCTTCTACATCGCTACTTCTTCTCAAGGCTTTGGCCTCCATATTTATTTATTTTTTTACCGAGACTTTTTGGTAGCAGATTCCTGAACATGCGGTTCTGGTGTCATGCCCCAATGTTCACTGTGTAGGAATTGCTTAGGATGATCTTGATCATTACACACTGAGAGTAGTCTTTTTATTGAAGCTTTCTCATTTTCTCTGATAATCAGGCATTGATACTTTTTTCATAAGACCCTTCTCCTTAACAACTTTCAGCACCATGTGCACTCTAGAGGATAGAGTCTCGGGATGCCTCCTTTATGGATTTATAGCGTGGTGTCATCTCCCATAGAATGATTGTTTGATATAACCATTAGAGTTGTTCTTTTTCACCCACTTGAGATTTTCTAACTTGCCGTGAATGGGAACACTCACTTTTGGCATCAAGTCTGGTCGCATGGTTAGTGATTCAGGCAGCAACTGTTGAGCTCGTAGTTCAGCATGTCTTCTCATTCTTTGCCTTCTACTCAATCTTCCTCCAGTAGAGGAGACTTCAACATCATGTTGGCCTTGCGCAAAAGGTTCGATTGGTAGAGTTGTGTTATTCTAAAGAACTAAAGTAACAGTTCTCCAAGTAACTTTAAACTTTAATTTTATTATATTTCACTGCTATTATAGCTTAGATTCGACTAGCCAACTATGAAAGATAAACTTATCCCCAGTGGAGTCATCAAAAATCTGTGAGCTCCGAAAGTTCACCACCGACCTCACACAAATGAAGAGAGTTTGATTTAAGATGTCGGTATAATTTTTTAGAAGGCAGATGGAATAGTAGATAAGACACTACCTAAAGATTTTGCCCTCATTTTGTGAGGAATTTAGATCTAGTTCCATGTTTCCTATAAGCACAATAGTTAATTACCCCTCAATGCCGAGAGAACTTTCAATTAAGGTCTAGTCATTAAACGTGGCGTATAAGATATGTGGAGTTTAAAATTTGGGGTTTAGAACTTCATTATATTAACTTAAAGTGGATGGTTGGGGGAATGATGACGTGCCTGATCTAGATCCGATGGTTCTGTCATCCCGAGCTATCGTGGTCCCTTGTCTACTTAGTCAGAGGAGGTAGTCGACCCAACCTGACTGAAGGACCCTTATCAGCAACACATGGGTTACGTCATCCAAGAAATTCTTGTAGACTAGGATGGTGTTTGTCTAAGGAGACATGCTTAAGTCTACCTTAGCTGACAGAAGAATTTTTTTCCTATCAAGTATACCCTATGATTAACAACTTAAAGGGAAAAGCTATTAGGGAGCATACAGGCTACATCCATGATCGTAATATAATAGTTTCATTTGGCAGCAATCACCCGATCAGAGGGCTCTGGTCGTAACTGCATAATATGTGAAGCCTACTGGCCAAGCCACGCAGTCAGAGGACATGGGTCACATTTTTATTGGCATGAGATTGATTGAGAGTGAATATAGTATAATACTTGATTTGACATTGGCTCCTTTATGAGCTAGAGTTTTCTTAATTTATCACCTTTAACAAACAGTTGCGGAAGGTGAGTTGGATTTTGGCTTTAAAGTTTCTAGAGATTGAATTTCATTTAAGAATTTGACACTTAATGACATATTAGATTTTAAATTTTGATTGACATTTGATTTTGATTAGTTCAATTTGAGCTTGCAAACACATTTTGATGGTAAATATACCCTCCGGTTAAAATCTTCATTCAACACAGCCATCATCGGGGTAGATATATTGTTTGATCATTTAATTATTATTTTAGATTCTATCGACTCTATTAGTTTAATAATAGAGGATTAGATATACTATCATATGACAAAATTAGCATCTTAGATATTTAAATAAGTTGAAATTCTTAAAATAATTAAATTTTTAGATTTTGTTAACCCGAACCCGGTCCTAAGACCAAACTAGGAAGCAACCCACGCAACATCCTCAAACACTAAATTTAAGCATTCAGCATAGTGTCGGGGCCCATGTGGATGTATTAAGAATCCTTGCATAATTTTAAAATATTGAATTTAAGTTTTAATCATACTTTATAATATATGCAAAGTTTCAATTGAATCCTTAATTAATGTCTTCTGTTGGCTTGTACGATGTTGTGCGAATCCGATGGCGTAGAAGGTGTTTTAAATTATTCTAGTAGTTATTAGATCCTTCAGAATTTTAATTACTTTCTTTTATTCAAAGTTGATTAATCTTTGAACCTCAATAGATACTCATTTATATTTGTTAGTAATCCTTGAACTCATTAAGAGCTCTATTCAATTTCTCTTTGATTCAATTCAAGTATTTAATAAGACAAATAGCATGCTTCAAATATTTTCTAAGAATTCCTTGGACATGCCTATTTGCAATCTTTTAATTTCATTAGGGATCTCCTATGAATTCTTTGATTTTCTTCAATTTATTTGGATGTATTTGAAGAATATATCTTAATTCCAAGGGGTTCTTTTATGCTTCAATTTGGCCGTTCAATGGATTCTACTTCATTTGACATATAATATGATTCTTTAATTTTTCAATTAGTTTTATAATCACTTGTTTATGAATTTAATACTTTGAGTATTCAATAAGAGACTCCATTCACATAAACAAACATCAACTCCAATATCCCTAACCCCATAAGTTTCATATTTAAATAACTAGACTTCAAGTTTGTTATAACTCCTTTATGACTTTAGAATGAGTTCCTCATTGCTTCCTCCAATTTCTATAAATGAGGCTAAGAGGGGGCCTTGCATTTCTTTCCACTTGTTTGAGAGATTAGAGTGCCTTGAAGAGGGGAAAGGATTCTAGCTCAGATCAAGTGTACATCCAAGCCTCTTTGAAGAGTGCAAGCTCCTTTCCCTTTCATTTATTTCAATTTTGAAATTCAAGTTTATCTTCATTTTAGAACTTAGTATATTTAAATCTCATTTCTTTATTATTATTGTTATTATATATATATATATATATATATATATATATATATATATATATATATATATATATATATATATATATATATATATATATATATATATATATATATATATATATATATATATATATATATATATATATATATATGGTTGAATGATACATATAATTTTTATTTAAATCTTGATCCCTTCATTTGTTTAAGTCCAAAATTTAATCAAAATTTGGCAAAGATTCTAACATGGGCACATCTAACAGCTTTTGGAGGCCTTCCCATCACACGAGCAACGGCTCGGTGTTTGAAACACCTCCCAATTTCCATCCATCACGAGCATAAGATCTTCAAACCTACAGAAAGATAAATGCATATGAGTATACATACAATCATTTCCACACATTCATTCCTATACATCCAAAATCCTTTCATCTCATTTTGTTTTGTAACGAATAACATAGTGATCAACAAGCACAAGTAAAGTGGAAGGAATGATGGAAATGCGAGAAACTTAAAGAAGAACCAGCTTGATGATGGTGTTCCTCTTTGGCTGTGACAAAGAACGATCCAAATGGGGAAAAGCAAGGGAAGAGAAAGGATCTTAGGGCTTGCGATTTGGGTGAAGGAAGAGGGATTGGAGGCTCGTTTCTATGGTAGAATGAGGGAGGCCCATTTGGATAGCAGGGAGAAGGGACGAATGCGAAGAGGGAAAATCTCCATTCGGTAGTAGAGATGAGATCGGGAATTGATCCTTCAGCTTGTGGGCTCAGTTGGAAGAGGAGTGACAATATTTATGCCGAATGAGGAGAACTTCCTATTCAGTTTACAGTGGTGGTCGAGAGATAGAGAGGAAGATGGGAAGATGAGAAAATGCAGGAAAGTAGTTGATATCAATAACATAGTATCGATCCTGTGTCCCATGCTCTCTTATTATATCTATATTGAACAAGCATAAACCCAAACGATGATGAAGCCCTCTAGCAAGTCTCTCTAATAAAGGTTGCGGAGGAAGCTCAGCAACGCCAGGACCAAAATTTGCATCATCTGCTGATGCTGCAGCACAAGAAACTCTTGGAAACCGATATACACCAGAATTCTTCAAAAGTTCGCACTTGTCAACATTAGGATGAACAACTTTTATTGTTTCCCCCACAATACAAACCTTGAAGAGAAGGCCACCATGATCGACAAACTCTTGAAGAACTATTGGAGGATCAAGCTTTGACAAGGAGATTGAATTATAAGCAAGTGATAACTCATGCGACTTTGCAATTCCATCCACCACTAGTGGCTTAGCTACTATTGGCAAAGCTAGTTCAGCCTTTGAAATTGCTTCAGGTATTGCCGATGAGTCTTTAGTGACTAGTTGTTTAGGAACACCAATTTTACCGTAGGAATCACATAAATTTATATCAGCAACGTCCTTAGGCATGGATTAACGATTATATAGATGTTGTATGGCATCAGGAGGATTAAGGACAGTTACTTCTCGATGCTTCTACCGATAATCCTCAAGTATCCTGCTCCATTCTTCTCTTGTCAACTTATGTAGCACAATATCAAATGGACCTTGCTCTACAAGAGGCCTTTGGTTATCAATTGCAACAAACAAAATCCCCTTCCTCCTTACCAATCCCTCGAGCTTCGGCTGCAAGAAGATCTTCACCTTCTTTGACGTTAAGGCATACCCAACAACAAGCTTCTGCTGTGGTAGAGACATCGGAAATGATACTCTCTCGTTCTCCTTCTCCTCTCCATTCCTGCAATCTTCGTTCAACCTCATGAGCATCCCCATCCTAGGCCCAACCAAAGCCAACCAACCTCCCAGCAAAAGATCTACCAAAACTCAAGCAACAATACCTACCGAGTCTCCTCCCTAGATAAACGAAAACTACAAATTGCACTTGTCCCTCCTAACACGATAAAATTTGCTTTATATTGTTTTGGAAATCAACCAATGGCGTCTTCTTCAACTGATGAAATGAAAAGAGAATCTGAGATATGTACCCTAGATATTCCCTCATGCCAACTGTTAAGGGAAGAATACGAAATAACGTGAGATGAGCGTGGAAGGCGGTTGATGGAGTCGGATGAGCGAATGAAGAGGGAGGGCTTCGATTGTGCCTAGCTTGCGGTAGGGAGAGATGGATGAGAAAGGGAAGGGTATGCTTGTGTCCTGCTTCAAGAATGAGAGGGAGTCGAACGAGTAGGGAGGCTTGCGATTGAGGCCGATTCCTTGCAGTTTCCTCGAATATGAATGAGGGAGTGGGTTTCGGTTGAGGGCTTTCAAATGAAAGGGGAAGGAGGAGGGAATGGTTGTGCTCCTTTGCGATTGAGAACGAACCGGCCGAGAGGGAACGGTTGTCATGCGGTTTTGGAGAAGAATCGAGGGTCAACAGTTTCTTTTTATAATATTTATTTTTTTGTCTACCTGCACTCTTTGCTGAGCTCTTTAGAGAAATTAATTTTTCTACTTAACTAAAACAAATCAACTTAAACTAAAATAGTACAACAAATAACCTCATCTAATTAAAGCATTAGACATAAGCATTAAACGCAACTAGAAACTTTTAGAGTTTCTAAACCATAAAGCATATTATAAAATTTCTTAAATTTGGTATGTATTTACAACCAATGTTTTATTGGCGGTGTATAATTCGTTGGAAATCCATCAAATTGAGATTATTGATGGATTTTAGATGATTTTTGATGGATTTTTTTTTAATGAAAGAATTACAATTTTCCTGTAGTGATTGCACATAAAGAGCATTTGTCCAATAAGAATAGTCACCTTATTTATGAAGTCTATCTTCTCTTTCTAATTTAACCTATAATTATTTCTTATATACGTGAATGGAGGAATATTTGCTCACCCAAATCTCTAAATAAATTTAGTGTCTAAAATATATATGAAAACTAAAATTTATTGCATTAGTTAGGAACATTTTCATACCAATCAAGATTTTAGAGTTTAAGGAATGAGTGTAGATTCTTGGGCTCCTTTTCTAATTAATAATAGTCTAGTTAACCTACACTTCATAAGATTGACTACATGATTTTAAAGTGTATTAGGTGATAGTTAATAGCTCATATAGATAAACAATAAGTCTAAAAGAGTCGTGAGACTCGTGATAGATTATATTCCTTAGTATGAGTGAGTCAATACATCCTAATTTTTTCTCATCAAACTAAATCGAACTTCTAGCTTGTGCTGAAGCATATTTAATTTTATAGTTTGAGACTGTTTATTTTTTATTTGCTATGAGTATTGTTGACCTCATGTCTACTACATAAGTTGAGTCGAGCTCGCAAGCCAAATTTGAGGATTTGAGGGACTTCAGGTACAATAATGCGTAAATCAAAGCTGAAATACAGACATCGCCAAAAATAGTTGAAATATTCTCCGATCGATGAACGGACTACACCATCATGTTTAAAGAATTAAAATTGGACCGAATATATGTATTGCATAGGACAAAGATCATGAGATCCGGCCGACACGCCTACACGCATATTAGAGTCAGGAGACTGCAACGATGCCTAAATGACATCCGTTCATGATATTGACTACTCCGTTAGCATCAAAACATCGAAACCATTCAAATGAGAGTCGCCAATTGGACGAATGCGTGAATATTGAGCCATCGAAGAACAACGTATTTTGAATCAAATAATTCTTTGCCACTTTAATCGGATCCGTGAAATGGATTAAGCCGTTAAATCCAAAATGTCGAATTTCTCTATAAATGACACCCATATTATGTGGGTTTGATTTTAGCAAGATTCTATATAAATTTTGGTGCAATCAAGTCATACTAGAATAAAAATTTTGGATATCTATTTAAATTTCATTAAGTACAGTTCTGATAACTTATTCATTCAAAAATTCTTTTAAATTAGTCCATATATAATGGGTAATTAATTGAATATGATTTATTTCCTAAACAACTCTTAATCTCGACCATTATTTCAAATTTTGTTTGCAGCTAATCATATATGAAAACTGATTAATCACCATTAATCAGCATTAATATGAGGATTTTCCCTCTCGATTCGGGGGATTTTTTTTGAAGCAAGAGAAGTTCCTGGACTAGATGGTTTTGGCTCTCTTTCCTTCTCTCTATTCGCTCAACAGAGGAGGAGCGGAAGGAGGATCCCTCTTTTCTCTCGGTCGCCCGATTCGTTCGACTCAAGCCCTCAAAAAAATGCTAATCTCGTAAGCCTCCCTAAATTCTCTCTTTCTCTTGCTCGGTGTGTCTCCCTTCAAGCCACAAAGCCGCAAGCAATCTGCTCGTTCCCTCATGGGTTCTCCATCCGAAAACCCTCACATCCGCTCTCGAGCCTCAGCCGAACCTCTCGACTGGAAAAACAAAACATAACCGAAGTCCACAGCTCCATTCTCCCTCCAAATCAGGAATCGAGCCCGACCACCCTTCCCTAACTAAAGAAAACTTCTCCGCCTCACTTACCGAACACGGTGAATTCTCTCCTGCGACGTCCGATCCATATCGGTGGTTTGCTCCCGCGAATGCTTTCTTCGAGCTCAAATCCCGCTATGAGGGAGCTCACTTCTGATCCCTCGTCCTCAATCTACTTTCCTTACTATCGAGATGTGGCCTCTGCCCACTCGCTCTCTCCATGGAGGAGCTCGATGCTGCAGGAGCTGAGGGGGAGAAGGATGATGTCGGATTTCATGAGGTCGATGATCCCCACCTTACTGCTGCTGATTTTCTCTCTCAGTGGCTGCCATCGGTTGCATTAGGGCTGACTTTACTCTCAATTGGAGACTACTGGTGTCAGGCTTGCTGGCGGCCATCGACAGCATTGCGCCTTATCTCGGAACATTGTTGTAACCTCCTCAACTTGGAAATGAAGAATGCTTTGCTGTGAGTTAATGGGCTTAAATCCATGCTGAATATGATCAATTTGAGGCTCGAATTCATCGGATTAGATGATGAAAACCTAGATAGACTCAATGAGTGCTTTTCTTTCCTTCCCGTCCGTTCACTTATAGCAACCAAAGAACTGCAAGCCGCATCTCTCTCCACCAGTATTCCTCTCCCGTTTGACCTTCCCCAGTCACCGAATTTTGCTACTCCTCGATCCCTCTTTAATTCGACTCTGCTTCTCTAAATCCCGTAAATCTGCCTACTAACAGGATTGAGGTTGGATTTAAGTTAAATCTAGCTTAAATTTTGCCCAAATCCTAGTGCCGAACAACCCCTTTCTCTCCCTCTTCGAAAACATAAAAATTAAATTTTAAGCTGTAATTTGTGAGTATCATTTTCAAGATGCATGGATGTGAAATATATATGTATATATATGCATATGCTTATTTTTATATCATTGAAGTCGTGCTCATTGGGGGAGAGATGAAAATCTATGTAAAATACCACTCTAAGCTCATGCATATCAAGTAGCAAAATTATTAGATTAGAAATCTAAAAAATTTTGAATTAATTGACTTAAAAAAAGGGGAAGAATCAAGATTCATTTTTAAAAAATCAAGCACATAAAAAATAAATAATCTAAAATGAAATTTTAAAGATTTGAAATGACATATATATTTGATTTTATGTAGGTGATCGAAGACCCCATTAATGCTCAATAGGGCTTAGTGGGCTGTTGACCTCACTTTTGGAGTCAACTTTCAACTTCTTCATCTTAGACATAGGACTCTTCTAAATATTGAGAGTTTCTTAGTCTTAAGACATTTCTATTGATTAAGTGAACACTTAACCTAACCCTAGAGACTTAGAAGAGTTAGCCATAAGAATAGGTTATGCCTTAGGGTATTAGGAGGATTTGCCTACCCTATAACTTGAACCCAATCCTTACTTCCTTCTTTCAAACCAAACTTCAAATTCAAATCTCAAACCAATTCCAACTCAATTGATTTTCTTAAATCATAAATCAATTCCAAAACTCAAATCTTAAATCAATTCCAACTCAATTGATTTTCTCAAATCTTAAATCAAATTCAAAACCTTTTTTAAGCCCTTTGATTTCATCTTATGAACTTAGCTCAAATCAAATTTTAAATCAATTCCAACTCAATTGATTTTCTCAAATCATAAATCAATTCTAAAATATAAATTATGAATTAATTTCCAATGATTGAAACTCATGATCAATTCAAATCCAAAACTTTCATAAGCCCTTTTGATTTCATCTTATGGACTTAGCTCAAATCAAATCCAAATCACTCCAAACTCAAAAGATTTTATCATAACCCATTTATATTCTCATTTATATTCATAAATATAAATGAAATATAAATTCAAAAACTCAAGTCCAAATCCAACTTAAATTCAACTTATATCTTTTAAGCCAATTTCTTGGACTTAGCTCAATCATTCTCAAATAAATCCAAACCCATAGATTTTCTCTTCAAACAATCACTTCTTCAATCACATACCCAAATATAAACATAAACTTTAATCATCAAACCAAAATCAAACTAACCCAAATCAAACCCATGTTCATCCTTTGAACTTAAAATTGTTAAATGAACCAAAACCCATTTGAGTCCAAATTACTTGCAATTGGATTTATATTTATCATAATTCCATATGTGAGTTCAACTAAACTTGAATTAAACCTTGATCAAGTCAATTGACCCACTTGGGCTCACTTGACCCAAAGTGACCTAAAAGATCTTTTTGAGCCAAATTTTAATCCAACCTAAATTGGATTGAACTAAGCCCATCTAAGCCTCACATTATGAGCAACAATCATTCTATAATGATCAATCACTGAAATTGGGGCAAACCAAGTCAAACCTAGCATTTGACCAAGTCAATATTTAGCCTAAATAAAACTCAAACTAGCCAAAATCCACCATATTACAAATTGATTGAAACCATTAATCTAAACTAATTCATAATCAATGGTTGAACTTGACCAAGCCATCAATTAAGGTAAACCAAGCCTAATTGGCCACTTGACCTAAGTTAACCTGAGTTGACCTAAAAAGTCAAAATGGGTCAAATCTTATCTAAGCCAAATTGATTGCAATCAATGGGTCAAATTTATTCTAAATTGATTGTTGAACTTGACCAAAGCTTCAATTGGCCAACTAGACTCAACCTAGCCCAATTGACTATGAACCCAACTTGACCTAAAAGGTTAAATCAACTTGAAATCAAATCAAATCAAAGTTGATTGAAACCAAAGCTTGCAATACCTTTCAAATGATCAACTAAGCCTAAACCAACCCATGACCTAACCCAATTGGGTCAAATGGGTCAAATTGGTCAACTTGACCCATTTGACCTAAGTGAACCTAAATTAACGAAAACCAAATCTAAATCAAATTGAACCAAATCAATGATACCCATATGCTCCAACTAATCATTTGAACTTGACCTAACCCATAGTTTGACCCAATTTGACCAATTGGCCAACCTAACCCAATTTGACCCAACTTAACATAAATGGGTCAAATTGAATCAATTCAAATCAAATGAACTCCAAATCACTTAAAATTTGGCCCAACCCATTTTTAAATCATTTTAAATATGCCCAAATCAAAATTATGGCCAAATGACCATTTTACCTTTAGGTCAAAGGTATCCTATGACCAAATTCACTTAGAATTTGGTCATTTCTTTCTCGGCCACTTGACATCCTCCTTGTGGTCCACATGGGCACTAAGGGAGGTGGTGAACATGACCCAATGAGCTTGGCCATGCAAGCTACCAACCGACCCCTCTAATGGAAATTGAACACTTGGATCACCCAATGCACTCACTTAGCATATGAGTATCCACTCTCCTTCCCTCCACTACCTAAAATAACTCACATGGGATAGATGGCAGCCCAAACCGATCAAGCAATCTCACCCATTGATCAAAAACTATAAAACTGCTCTTCACCGTCTAATCCAAGGAGGGGGGAGATATACTCCCCCTCATTCCCACTCAAACCACAAGCACTCATTTCCATAGACCTAAGGAGACTCAATCGAAGCCTCCCCAAGCTTTTCCAAGCCCTTCCCAAGATCCATTGATTTCCCATTCTTGGTTTCACCCAAAGCCAAAATAGGGGAGATCAATCCCGAGCTCAATTCATCCAATTCTCCATCAAAACTAAATTAACGTTGCAAGCACCATCAGTGGACTTTGTCGAGCTCAACCAAGTTGTTTCTCAAGCCTCCAAGCTACGGGAAGCATCACTTTGATCGATGTTGATCTCCATTGAAGGGGAGCTCAGCAACTGAACCATCCACTTCAAATCAAGATCCAATACCTTCAACAGGGCTTCATCTCTCCTCCATTGGAAGCACTGGTGATAGCCTCCTGCGAGGTAATTAGCTCAAAAATGTAACCATAAGAAAAATTGCTTGGTCCTTTTTGAAAGAAAGTGTCATCCTTTGAGATCTTGACCATTGGATGTGCATCCCCCTCCTTCCGAAGGTGTGGGATCATTTTGATCCCAATTCGAACTTGGGTTAGCTCGAATTGAATAGGGTGTTTGTCTCTCGTCACTCGTGATGGAGAAGGATCACATGCCATCCATTCTGCATGATTGGAATGGACAGCTATGATTAGATCACGATAGATCCCATTTGATTTAAGCCTAAACCGTGGGATTAATCCCGGCCGTCTGATCGCGGACGGCCCGTGGAGAAAGCGAGTTCACCGCCGGCTGACTAAGCAAACGGATGTGATAACTTCAATAACCTATCCCGTCATGCCACATGGAAAGCACGCTGCATCAGCCTCCACGTGGCTCGATGGGATTAGGGGTTAATTAGGTTTAATTAATTCATTTTTAATGCTAAAATTTCATAAAATCATAACTAATTATAAAAAAATCTAAAAAATATAAACTCTGGCTCATTTTAAAGATAATTCAGAGAAGAACAACAAAAAATTAAAGTTAATTAAGTTTTAATAGTGATTTTAACTCAATTTGAGTTTTATTAGAAATGTAATTAAATTAATAACTCTGTAATTAATCCAGCAATTCACCCCAAACTTTATGGGATTAATTAGTAAGATGTCCTCTACCTCCCATGATTTTCTTGGGATTTATTACTTGATTAATTAGGAGAATTACTTATTTCATCCCTAATCACTTTCTTAATTAATTAAATAATTAATTAACCTATTAAACAGTGATAAATTTACTGATTAAGCTTGCTAATCATCATGAAATAATGAGTAGACTTAGGGAATGAGATTATAATTTTATTTTCAATCTTTTCCCCAAAGTTTATTTCATTTGGATAAACACTTAGTTAATGTAAAAATTAATTAATGGCTTAATCACTTCATTAACTAATGTAATTAATAAAATCCAAAACCAAATTATTCTAAAACTTAATCATCCAATTATTGGGTAGATTCTTAGGTGTTCAATAACCTAAGAGAACTTCAAAGTAAATTATAATCAAACTACATGTGTAAGATGGTTATGAAAGTACTTAATTAAAACCTTTAGTTTAATTAATCAATAATTATGAGCCAATTGCATTAGGCCCCTTTATTTCTTAGGTGCATTGCTGATTTAAATTCCATGTGGTTACATATCATATGTGGCTCATAATTGCTTGGTTAATTATGTTAAAGTTGTATAGGTAAGGGGTAATTAATGGATTTAACTCATACCTTAACCTAAACAGAACATAACATCAACCTAAGTGTTCTAAAATTAAATTAAACCAATTCACACATGGGGGAAATGGGTTAGGACCAATAGACTCTTTTCACATTTCTTAAGTCAAATCAAATTAAAAAATAAAAATCTCCTTAAAGAATTTTGATTCATTTTTAAATGATCTTATTTTATATGATTGTCCTTAGGAATTAATTAGGAATAAAGTCATATACTTACATTCCTTTATTTCTTTCCAAGCATGCTAAATATTATTTGTCCATATGAAATCATACATTCATTTCTTTTGAAAAATCAATTAAATAAAATATTTCCTTTTATGTCAAATTGCATGTGTTGGCTAAAATTAAGAATATGAGTGACTATTATCACTATTAAACAAAAAATTATTTTCATAAAGATTATGAATGAAGTGATGCTACTTATAAATACTTATAAGCTCGCATGTGATTATAGCATAAGATGTGTATTATCTTGAAGTTATCTTCTCTTCTCCTAACAAATATTTGAATATGATTTGTAAAGTGTATAATTCATTTGAAAAGAACCCAACACTTGCTTAAATCTATTCCTATGTATTTCTATGTTATGACTTAAGAAGTATCTTTACATTTACACATGCAAATTATACAACCAAATCAAACAAAAAAAATCTTTTGCATGATTTTTCATCCATTTGTTTCTTTTTGTACATCTACATGTATTTAAGAAAAGTGATATATTAGTCTGGATATCCCGGGGTTGTGAGGCTTTAAGTAGCCCTAAGTAGGTCTTATACCTTACGCCCCTGGTGTAGAAAACAATGGTGTCATACTCACTTATGTCTTTTATACATGTGGATGTGCATTATATTAATGGATGAAGAATCTCTTTTCTACATAATAAAGATATGCATTCATGGAATATCCAAAATTTCAAATCATATCTCTTAGCATTCATCATCAAAGTGTGCTAAAATTTGCATTACATGTATAGGTATGCTTAGGATTATTCATATGCATGGTATACATGGTGGAAAGAAATAAATGGTGTGTGTTATGTGATAGTAATCCATCTTAACTAATCCTGAGATGCCTTTCTTATTAAATGGGGCTATTTAGAGCAAATATAAACTTATGGTTAATTAAAACACATAATAAAACATTCATTAAAGAAAATTTATTAATCAATCTACCTTAGAAATATTTTAAGGTAGGGATGAAAGAGAAGTTCTCTTCTCTTTTCTTCTCTTCATAATAGTTAGTAATTAAGTGTAGGTTCATTCAAACCAAATCAGATCATCAACTAAAATTAATAAATTAACTAAATTACTTGAAATGAAACCACCCTCTAAATTGAATCTTTCACACTTGGAAAATTCAACCTTTAAGCCTAGCTAAGACATGCCACACAAGCCTTAAATGACACACACACACATTATGCTAAGTCACTATTTCTAGCTCTATGTTAGGGTGGTGCATGGTTTGATGCCTGATTTTTTTTTATGATGTAATATTTTATACTAGATGTTAGGGTCGATGTGCATAGACTGGATGATAGGATGATCTTAGCCTAATCTTATTTTTTACAAGGGATTATGCTTTAGGGCTTAAATAAAAATATAAATGCTTTTGCTGTACAGGTTGCTTGTACCCCTAAGCATAGCCCAAATTAGGACAGACAGACTTAGTTATCCATGTGTAGGGTGCTAAGTCTAAATTATTCATATAAATGCTTGGGTTGTGTGGTATGTTTAGCTAATCTCTATTTTGCAAGTTTAGCTAGATTTATCTTTCCCATTTTGATGTAAATTTTGTAATTAAGATTTGGAATAACTGTTATGGGGATTAGGATGAACATTGGTTATAAGACCATGTTTTATATACCATGAGAAGCTTTGGAGCAAACTACATCCTAAGTCAAACCAAAAGAAAGAAAGAATGAGGAAAGAAAGAAATGAAGAAAAGATGAATGAAGAATGAAGAATGAAGACCCCTATAACATGAATTCCTTCTAATTATAATTATTCATTTATAATGGGTTGTATAAGGGTAAAGCTCGACTACCCAAATTTCTTTTCGAATTGTGCGGTGGTACCTAACTACACCATACTTTTATCCTTTTGCGCTAAGTTTATAAATTGATTGATGTTTTGTTCATGATTACGCAATTTGGATGGCATGATTTTCCTAGCTTCTTAATTGCTTGATGGTTGTTGAATGGCCTGGATGTGATTAGACTCTTAGAAAAAAATAAATTTTCTATCCAACTATTCAACTCAAAATTAAATTAAATAACTCAGAACCTCACCTAAAGCTTAGAACATAAATCAAGATAATAAAAGATTTTAAAACCCCTTGGCTGGTTGTTGTATGTCTCACATCATACATAAAATCATATTATCTCACTCTTCTTATTAGAGGGATTCCACCTTTGCTAGAGAAAATGGCTTGTCCTTTGAGATCCATGGTGGAAACACACCTCCTTCTTTCTAATTTTGGCCCATAACCAATTTCTCATGCATTAGGCATATGAAATCCCATAGCCTGTATGAAATAAAAAATGTCCAAAAATTAAAATAAAACAACAAAATTTGCATTAGATTATGTCATGAGTTCATGCCCTTCATGATCTAGTCCCTTAGGAAGTGAGTTTAAGGACTTAGTCTCCTTTATAAACAAACAATAGTTTAGTCATCTTGAAAAGGATAAGACTTTCCTACATGTATTTAAAATTATATGAGGAGTTAGTTAGCAGCCACTCTAGGAAGTTGCAAGTCCAACAGTCGAGTGGTTTATTGTCTCTTATGGAGGTGAACTATATACCCATCTTTGCCTTTGATTTAGGTCATGCTTTGGCCCTCGCCAAAGCTCCCTATATTTAGGATCTAAGGTTGTTGTTTTCCTTCATGGGCTACAAGCATAAATGCTCACCTCTTAGGCATTTCCATGATCTTGTGTTGTGGAATTGTAAGCCCCAGATTTCTAATAAAAATTCAACTCAAACATATAATTCTCCTCAATTTCAAAAATATAAAGCCCAACCATAAGATAGTTTGGGATGCTCGCTAAATTTCTTAGCATCATTAGCATCCCCTACTCATCTTCCATTGGTTTCGATAATAACTCTCTCCTTTTGATCAATCCCACTAGATTTTCCAAAAATAACCAATTTGTTGATAGTCCTATCTTTGAAATCTTTAGAGAAAATGATCATTTACCTTAATCGAGAGTATTCATAAGAAATCTCATTTCTTAGGATGTATTTAACTATAGGGGCTTGCCTCCATAGGGAGCTTAATGTGAAGTAGAGGAAAGATCTTTAGTACATTCAAAGACCCATCATGCCTTATGAATTCTTATTAGGTGATTAGGTCCATTATATGATAGTGAATTCTATCTCTCAAGATAGTACACTATTCTTTAATGTTATACCCAATCACCTAATGAGTACATCTATGGATCTACGTGGTGTCCCCTAACACACTTAATAATAATATAAACATACAATAAACTTAATTAAACATCACATGAGTATAATGACTCGACTGTGGTGTCGCAAGACACCGTCTGATACGCTCAATAAGGCATACCGGGTAAGCCAAAGGCTTTGATATAGCCCTCTATGCGGGATGATGAAATATCACAAATTTTGATTAAATTTTGGACTTAAAAAGAGGGAGGGGAGGGGAGGCGAGAAGAATCAAGATTCATTTAAAAAAGAAAGCAAGCATGTCAAAAATAAATAATCTAAAATAATATTTGAATGATTTAAAATTGCATATATATTTGCTTTTATCCAGGTGATCGAAGACCACACTAATGCTCAATAGGGCTTAGTGGATATGAAGACTCGACTGTGGTGACGCAAGATACTATCTACTATGATCAATAGGGCATACTGGGTAAGCCAAAGCTATTTCAATGCAGCCCCTATGTGGAAATGATGCCCGAATACTGCTGAAATGCTGCCAAAATTTTATCCAAAATTCATACTTGTAAATAAAATTTAAGCTAAATAAATAGCTCTGCCTAAGCTCGCTAAAATAAAATTGATATCAAATTAAATTTTGAATTATAACAGGGTTGATGATGAATTTGAAATATATTTAAAGATTATATTTTAAATAAAGAACGATGGACTGAACTCAAATAGATTTATGAATTTGAAGTGAATTGAATATTTTGGTAATAAATATAAATTTAACACTTCAATATCTCATTTAAATTGATTTAGAAGATGATTTGATTGAATATTCGATGAGAGCACAAAATATCTTCTTGGAATTAGAATATTGTTTTCAAATCATAATTCACTCCAAATGAATTGGAGAAAATCAAGGAATTCATAAGAGATTTACAATGAGATCGAATGATTGTTAATAAACATAATCAATGAATTCCTGGAAAATATTTGAATCATAGTATTCATTTTATTAAATACTCGAATTGGATCAAGGACAAGTTGAATATAGTTTGTGATGAGTTTGAGAATTATCAATAGACATAAATGAGAGTCTATTGAACATTTAAAGACTAATCAATTTTGAATAAAAGAAAGCAATTAAATGTTATTCCAAAGGGATCTAATAGGCTATTAGATTAATTTAAAACGCTTTCCTCACCACCGGATCTGTAATTCTTTGTACAAGCAGACAGAAGGTGACACTAAATTAAATGCTGCATGAAAGAAGGAGCTTCCTACAATCCAAAATAAAAAAAATTTTCTAATTATGATTTTTAAAATCAATGTTTTCATTATTTAGATGAATTTGTCGAAGTCATAAATACCTATATGTGCTCGGACATACAGACTTAAAGTGCAAATTTAATTGTCTGAAAAAGCTGTACAGGCTAAGTTGAGATTAAATAAATATGATATTAATCTCATAATTTAGAAATAAAATTACCTAAATCACAAAATAGTGGCATGGGCCCCGAAACTTATACTAAGCGCTTAAACTTATTGTCTAAGGATGCTGTGCTGGTTAGGGAAGAAGAATAATCAAATTAATTGATTCTTTATGACTATATGTATGCAAGCTAATTAATGTCTTCAAACTAATCTAAGTTAATGAAAGATATAAATGTTTAGCTTCATAGAATATGATCACAGTAGGCCTAATCCTCTATGCTTGAAAGATAGTTAACAAGGTCTACTAAATGATCAACTTCTAAATGAACTTAAATCACATTAAATCATAAGACCCAATCCTTTATATATGCAATAGAGTTGACAAGGTCTATTATGATATCAACTTTCTAGAAAATTTAAATTACATATAAGTCATAGACTCGATCCTCTACTAGTAAATAAGTAGAGTTGACAAGGTCTACCTCGATGATGGTCGTGTTGATTGAAAATCTCAACCTGATGGGATATTATGATCAAAAGATACTTGAGCTCTAAACTAATTCATCATATAACTAAATTTCAACTAAATAGATATCTGAACTAAATGAAATTTATTATTTAAATACTTAAAAGTAAATACTTCATCTACCCATCCACCCATCCACCATCGTTTGTTAGGGATGACATATTAAGAAAACTCTAGCTCACAAAGGAGTTAATGTTAAGTTTAATAAATCACTATATTCAAACTAAAATAATCTCACACCAATAAGGACATGGCCCATGTCCTCTATCCACCTGGTTTGGCCAGTAGGCTCTACATATGATGCGGTTATGACCAGAGTCCTCTGATCGGGTTATTGTCGCCAAATGACACCATTATATTACGGTCATGTCTGTAGCCCGTATATTTTTAATGGCCCATCCCTTTGAGTTATGAATCATAGGGTATATTTGACAGACACAAAGAGCTTTTGTCATCTAAGGTAGACTTAAATATGTCTCCTTAAACAAACTCTATCCCAGGTATACAAGGACACCTTGGATGACATAACCAATGTGTTGTTGATAAGAATCCTTCGGCCAGGTTGGGTCGACTACCTCCTCTGACTAAGTAGACTATGGACCATGATAGCCCGAGATGATAAAACCATGGGATCTAGATTGGGCACATCATCATTCCCCAACCATCCGCTTTAAGCTAATACTGATGAATTTCATAAATTCTAAACCCCAAATTCTAAAACTCCACATGCTACTACTATACACTGTGCATTTAGCGATCTAACGACTAGCCTTAATAAAAAATTATCTCTCAACATTGAGAGGGGTAATTAACCATAGGTGCTTTCACTATAGGAAACCTAGAACTAAATCTAAAGTCTCCACAAAATGAGGGTGAAATCTCTGGGTAGTGTCTTATCTACTATTCCATCTACCTTCTGAAAATTTCACTAACATAAATCATACTCATTTCAATGTGAGAGGTCGATGGAAAATTTTTGGAGCCCACAAATTTCTGGTGACTCCACTGGGGACTGGTTTCTCTTTCCATCTTCAGCTAGTCAAATTTAGAGTCTAGTAGCAATGGAGTATAAGTAATCAAAATTGAAATTTAGTCATAAAATAAAATCTTTAATGAACATTATAGTTTATTTAGTATAATTTTATTTGCTTGAAATTTTTTTTGAATATGTGATTTTATTTCTATTTTATTGTATCTATGCATTTTTAAAGTATGGGGTAGAATACTTATTTTTGATTATAGATCACCTTCTTTCATTTATGTAGATGGACCTTCAGAACACTTCGTTCATTGTCAAGCTGAGCTGCGGGTCTAACATCTGTCTGGCTAATGCTATCATCAACATTAGAGATGCTGGAGCTATGATTCAATTTGGTAGTGTTGACTTTCCAACAATTGCAGCTAATGCTCATGTCACATCAATCTAGGATACATTTGCACGTCATGCACATCAGCCCATGCAATAGAGAGAATTTATTGTTGTAGTTACAGCTGAAGCTCCTCAAAGGAGAGCTTCTATGTTTGAAAGATTGGGATGTTCTAACACTCTGACTATGAAGAGAACTATTGTTGGGCAGAAAGTCTCAATCATGCCTGTAAACACCACTCTGCCAATTGAACCTTTCATACAAGGAAAACATGATCATGAAGCTTCATCATTTGGAGGAAAATCAACAAGAAGGCAGAGAAGAAGGATGAATGTTGAACTAAGAGCTCAACAATTACTATCTGAACAACCTATTATGCAGTTAGCCTCAGAACCAGAAGTGAGTTTTCCCACCTAAAATAAATTTGAGAACCTGAAATGGGTAAAGAGGAATAGCTCTACTGGTGAGTTGAAACAATCTTTTTGGGATCCACCACTACGTTGAGCTCCGGTGCCCCAAAAGAAAAATCTTAGAACCTTATCTGCTAGAGTGCATCGAGTGCTAAAAGTTTCCAATGAAACAAGCCTAATGAAAAGAAGAGTCTAAAGGCCTGTGATGATTGAAGCTGATAATGTTTCATCTAGCAGGCTACCACCTGTTGTGAGAGCTTGTGACCGATTCAAGCAAATTCCATACGGTGAGCATCAAAGCGTGACACCCCAACCATATATCTAGAAATTCGCTTTTGAAAGGCCCCAACAGAAGGGCAAGCAAGCTTCGAGGCCAAAGCTCGAAGAGAAACTATTGAAAATAAAGAAAAAGGGGTGACATCTGGTTTGTACTTCTGAAAATCTACCAATGATAAGAACCAATAAAAATGGGTTCAAAAGAAGAAATCTGCGAATTACAGATGGTACACCAAGTGAACATTCCAGGGAATTCCATCATCGATCGATTGAATCTCCCAAAAGAAAGTTGACTTTGATCAGCCCTCAATTGAAGAGAGGTTTATCTCGAATATAGAGCTAAAAATTTACTAGAGGAGATGTTCTAAAGTCATATTACAAGAAGATGAAGAATATGATGAGGATACTATGGAAGTGGAAGTAGTATATATGGTACAGCACGTTGGAGAACCATCTGGGGCAAAATAACACCAACATAGATGGCGTGGAGCACCTCCTATTCACATTGAAGAACCAGCTCTTAAGCAAATAGAAGGTGGAGCTTCAAGCACATCGTCAGGTGATGAAGAGGAAGAAGAACTAAAAAGGGAAGAGGATAACTCTTTCTTGTCAACACTACCACATTAGCCCAAATACAGAAATGAATGCAATGGCAGATGAAATAAAAAGATAGGGAGATTATCCAATTAAATGCAAAGATGAATCAAATGATGACATAAATGAATGTGATGTTGCATATGATGCATAGAAATGTAGTAGAAGTGTTAGCATCTATTCCACCTGTCAACCATCTAACAGCTAATGCTACACCTGCTGATCCACCAGTTGACTCGGTTCAAGCTTTGGAGACGTAATGCACCAGGGGAGAAATGAAGTCAACCAACTAGCTTATCAACCCATCCCTCAAGATGTGCTTAAATTATCAAGCCCGTGACAATAACTCAATTGGAAATAATTATAAATGTAAAGATTAAAGCATATCATTGCCACTGACCAGGTAAAAAAATTGTAAGCAAAGGTCATATATACCCAATAGAGTATGATCAAGTGTCATACACTAAGGGTTATTCGGTGCTTAATTCAATAAATTCAATGGCATTGGGAACCCCAGACACACCTGGCGTAGTTCAAAGCAACATATGGCAATACAGGAGGCAATGATGCACTTCTATTCTGCAAATTCATTAATAGTTTAGCCTCAACTGCTTTTGAATGGTATGCTGAATTGCCTAGTAATTCGTTAAGACTTTTGTTGAATTAGAGATGATGTTTCAAGAGATTCATTCGTGAATCTAAAAATGATTACAATTGCTAACCTTGCTTTAGAACAAAGAGGAAAAGATGAGTTAGTGACTAAATATATTTCATGTTGGCAAAATATGAGGATGAAATATCAACAATAGCTAGAAGAGGAACATGCAATCCAATTATTGATGGGTAACATTGATGATAAGATGGCACCATATTTATGTATGCCTCTATCTCAATATTTCAAGAGTTATTAGATCAAATGGAAAAGTTTGAAAAGCTGAATCGCTCAAAACCTGAGGGTCACTCAGAAAAGCTAAAGAAGAATAAATTCTCAGACTCAAGGAGGAATGAGTCTCATACAACCTCCTATAGCTTGAGTAGTGGAAAATGAGCAACTTATAATGTTGATAAAGAAAATAGCTCATACATGGATGAAGGGGATAATACTTAACCCCAATCAAAGCAATCAATGAGAGATGATGAGTGAGTGCACTCATCTCTAAATGATAAGATGAATAAGGAATACTCTTTCAAGAGGGAAAGTATGGCTAAGTTATTCCACCAAGTGCTTAAAGCAGGATTAGAGTTACTATAATCTAAAAGACCCAAAGAGTCAGGTCAAACTGATAATCCAAAAGATTGTCCATATCATCAGGTAATTATCCATTCGATTGAAGATTGCTACATTTTTAAGGATTGGCTGGATAGAAAATATAGAAAGGGTGAGTTCACACTATCTGATAGTGTCCTCATTCATCCTAAAAGAGAATCTGCCAGTGTGGTTACGTCCACTTCAGTACCATTGATGGAAGAGAAGGCAAAATAAAAAGCGATACAAAATGGGCAATGGGAGATAATAGTTTCTAAGAAGACTGTGAAAATTTTGAAGCAGCAAAAAGAAGTCCCTAATGTTAAGTGGGAATCACCACTTGAACCTATAATGGTCTTCAATGAAATTCCTAAATCAAGCATCTGGGCTTCTCAGCGGCATTTTGATAAGGCTACTTCATCACAGCACGAGGAGCAGTCAACTAAACGACCTCATAAATCAAAGAAGTTGGCTAAGAAAAAGAAGATCAAGAAGAGAACTATAATTCAAAAGATCATTAATAATTTGGAGAAGTATCATCAGTCGATGAGGTAGACTATCAGACTTGTTGATTAGATGTTAAGACTTCAGATCACTGAGACAAATGAAGAAGAAAATAATAATGATAAAGACTTGCTTCCTAGATAGACATGTCAAGTTATTTGGGTGGTGCTGAATAACCCCCAATGTGATCCATGTCTTGATAATTAGAATCAAGCAGCTTTGAAAAATGTAATATGCAAAAATGAACTCAAGAAGTTTATCCCACCAAGTAGGAGAACTCCTAATCTTATGACATCAAAGTCATGCTTGATGATACGATAAACATAAGACAGCTCAGAAGAAGACTTATGTTTTCCTAATGAAGATGAGTATGAGCCTTCAAAGACATCGCAAATGGGCCACTAAAGCTTGGCAGTGACCCTGAAGTACAGTTCTCCGGGGTTGATGGTAACTACGGAGGAGCTACCTCATTTGAAGAGTATAAGCCAAATAAACCATTCCAAGGGCAACTAAACAGTTGTAATATACTACCACCTCCATTAAGGAAAGGGTCATCCAATAAGCACAAAATCAAAAATGAAGACAAAAATATTGAAGTTAATGAAGATATCATCCCTAAAGACCCTAAGAAGAAAGCAAATTCAAGTGGAGGAATCAATTATAATATTTTATCACATCTGAGAAAGATCCCTACACAACTGAGTGTGTACGAGGCTCTTTTAATGTCGAAGGACCTTCGAGAAATGCTAATTAAAGCTCTTAAAGATCAAGAGATATATGAAGCTTATTTTTCTGAATGATGCATGAGTAAAGTTTTGCAAGTTCAAGATCTCCCGATGATCACTTTCTCTGAAGAAGTTCTATGTTCGAAACAACGAAACACAATCGCTCATTATAAGTAGATGTAGAAAGTGATGGAATTATAATCAATCAAATTCTAATTGATCCAGGTTTATCAGTAAATCTTATGAGTCTGTGAGCACTTAGGGGGTTGTCCCTAGACATTTAACATCTCAGATGAGATAAATTAATAGTCCATGACTTCAATGAAATGGGGTAGAGGACTCTCGGATCTTTCATTCTACCGCTTAGGTTTGGAGAACTCTATACCTTAGCTAAATTTTATGTGATAGATGCCGACATCTCATTCAAAGCTTTATTAGGCCATCCTTGGCTCCATGAATATGGTATGGTTTCATCTACTCTACATCAATGTATGAAGTACATAAGAAACGGAGTAGAGCATAAGATTCTTGGCACTATTCAGCCACTTACAGTTCACGAGATAAGAATTTATGAGGATGCAAAGTGTTTTCTTTTAAAAGAAAGTAAGCCTCAGTAATCTACAGCTCCAACTTCAAAAACTATGAAGCAACCCAAAGAAGAGAAGGAGTGAAAAAGAAGAAAGAAGGCTGCATTAAATCTCTTTATAACCTATGACACATCACCAAAGCTGAAGAGGCATGTTCCTCATTTGGGTAGTGATACAAAAGGAGAAGAAGATATTCCAGTTGAGCTCAAGGAAAAATGTGAGCCTCCAACAAAAGCGAATGAGATAAATTACTCTGATTGCGGTTATAATTTTGAGTCCATCTATGCAAGTGAAGTTGAATGTGTCTCTATTAGAAGGGCTGCTAATCTATTAGTATCAAACAATTCATTCATAGTTACACCGGTTCCTCCCTGATATTTCAAAGAAGTCACATTGCGTGATGTTCAAAACATTGAGGAACTAAAAATATTTTATGTACCTCCACTACTTGGGAGCAACAGATTGGTAATTCATTCTATATATCTTAGGAATGTCAGCACTATGATTCTGAAGTGCTTATTCAGTACTCAAAGTCTGAAGAGATGATATCCACCAGGATGCCGAGATACTATCCTCCAAAAATCTAAAGGATGATGCACAAACTTGGAATTGATGTTAGAACTATTAGATGGTGTGGTGAAAATTTTTCATTTTTTTCTTCTAAGAATGTATTCTTCCATCTTCAATCTATGTGGATAAAATGAAGATAGAAATATACTCTTATACATTTGGATATTACATAGATCCGCATATATTCTTATTAGGGTGATCGGGTATGATATTGAGGAGAGGAGTACTATCTCAAAAGATAGAAGTCACCATCCTACAATAGATCTAATCACCTCAATAGGGATACCTAAGGACAATGGGTCTGCATATGTACCAGAGATTCTTCCCCTACTTTACATGAAAAAGTAAAGTAGGGTTTATTTTAAACTCAGTTCATTAAGTTTCCCATGGAGGCAAGCCCCCATAGTTAATTACATCCTAAGAAATAAAATTCCTTAGGAATACCCTCGATTAAGGTAAATGATCATTGTCTCCAAGGATTTTGAAAAGATAGGACTATCAATCGATTGGTTTATTTATAGAAAGTCAAGTGGGATCGATCAAAAGGAAGGAGTTTTTATTGAAGCCAAATGAAAATAAGTTGGGGATGCGTAAGATACTAGGAAGCCTAGTAAGCACCCTAGACTACCCTATGATTGGGATTTACATTTTTGGAATTAAATTAATGTGTTTGAGTTGAATTTTTATTAGAATACTAGGGCTTACAATTCCATGGTACAAGATTGTAGAAATGCCTAAGAGGTGAGGATCTACACTTGTAGTCCACAAAGGGAAGTAGCAACCTCGAAACTTAAATCTAGAGAGCTTCGGCGAGGGCTAAAAAGCATGATCTAAATCTAAGGTGAATAATGGGTATTTAGTTTAACTCCACAAGAGAGGATAAAACACCTAACTATTGGACTTAAAATTGCCCTTGGGTGGCTTCCAACTAACTCCTCCTACGGTTTTAAATTCATGTGGGCAAGTCTTATATTTATGCAAGATAGCAAGGTTATTATTTTTTTTAAAAGGAGACTAAGTCCTTAAACACACTCCCTAAAAAAACTAGATCATGTAAGGACATGCTTCAAATGACATAAATCTAATGCAAAATTTTCATATATTTTATTTTTATTTTGGACAATCATTTGACTCAGGCTATAGGATTCATATGCCTAATGCATGAGAAATAAGATTATAGGCCAAATTCAACGAGATGAGAAGGTGTGTTTCCACTATGGCTCTCACAGGTCAAGCCAAGTTTTTTGGCAAAGGTGGAGGCCCTCCAATTCAAGAGTGAAATAATATACTTTTATGCATAATATTATCAATGAAAGTACACATCCAGCTAAGGGGTTGCTAATTCTTTTATCTTGATTTTAACTTAGGCTTTAAGTGAAGTTATGAGTTGTTTATTTTTAATTTTAAGTTGATTAATTTGGTAGAAGATTTATTTTTTCCTAAGAGCCTAATCATCATCCAGGCCATACATCAAGTAAGGAAGAAACTAGAAAATGGATTCTATCTTAATGCACAAGCTAAACAAAATATCAAATATTTTTGTAAAGCTAACGCAAAAGAATAAAAGGCCATTTATGGTCGGGCACCACTGCACAAACCTGAAAACAAATTGGATAGCTGAGCTCTAGCCTTATAAAACCCAGATTACAAATAAATCAATTACAATTAAGCAAGGAATTCATATTATGGGGATTTTTATTTCTTCTTTTCTTCTTTCTTCTCTCACCTTCTTTCTTCTTTCTCCTTTTGGTTCCTTCTTTTGGATGGTTGGAATGTGGTTTCTCCAAAGGCTTCACATGGTACATAAAATGAGATCTTATGACCAATGTTCATCCTAATCCCCCATAATAATCATTACAAAAATTATAATTACAATAGTACATGAAAAAGGAAAAGTAAATCTAACTAACACCTATAAAATAGAGATTAACTAAACATACTATACAATTCTCAAGCATGTATATTGGGCTTAGTACCCACACATGGGTAACTAAGTCCACCTAGCCTATTAGATTTTGCTTAGGGGTATAAGCACTTGCACAGCAAAAGCATTCATATTTTTATTATAGCGCCCCTTAAGCACAATCCCTAGAAGATAATGATTAGACTAAATCATCCTACCATTCATTCGACATACATTCACCCTAACATTTAGATTAGAAACAATACATCACAAAACAAAAGTAAACATTACACTATGCATCGCCCTAACCTAAAGCTAGAAGTGGTGACTTAGCCTAATGTGTGTGCTTTAAAAGGTTTGTGTGGTATGCTTAGCTATGGCTTTAAGGTTTAGATTCCCTAAGTATGAAAATATTCAACTTAGAGGATGGTCTCAATTTAAATTATTTAGTTGCATTGGGGTTAATTTTATTTTGTATTTTGATTAGTTTGAGTGAATCCTACAATTAATTACTAAGTTGTAAAGAGAGGGAAAAGAGAAGAGAACTTCACTTTCCTTCCCTACCTTAAGTAATTTCTAAAGTAGGTTCATATTTGATTTTATTTAGTGGATGTTTTATTAAGTGTTTTAATTAATCCTAAGTTTAGATTTTCCCTAAACAAACCTATTCAAAAATAAAGGCATTTTTAGATTAAGTAAGGTGAACTAATCTCACAAAACACACATCACATCTTTTGCTTTCCCAACAACAATCACAAGAACTAAAAGAAACAGTCTACTCCTAACCTAAGGTGTAGAAGAAATCTAGAGCTTAGTGAAATGTGACTCTACTCATGTTAAATACATAAGAGAGGGAAGGAGGAATCCACTAGGGATAATGTATGTGAACCTTCCACTAAGAGGAAAGGTTCAGGTCATCTATGGAGGGATGAGAGGTTTGATTTGAGTCTCTATAGGGAGAGATTGATTTGATTTGCTAAGTTCCACTAGGGAAGAGGGTTGAATTTGTTTCAATTTGTTATTTGTTTAATTGTGTTTGTTTTGACTCCACCGGGGATGGACAAGTGAACTCTCCACTTGGGAGGCAAGTTCAAGTCATCCACAAGGGAAGAAAGGTTATTAAATCCACTAAGGGATTAGAATTCTAGATCCACTAGGGAATTAGAAAGATTTGCATCTCACTGAGGAGAAGCAAAATATTTGGTTTGGATTGATTGATTGCTTTTTATTTTATTTTGTTTGTTTCATATTTTTAAATTTGGATCTTGAGATGGACCCTATTGGTTTATGGACGAGGGAGCCATGGAGGCCTAGACCTAACTCAGATTTACCAATCCAAAGGGCTAGTCTACTAAACACATAGTAGGACTAGCCAACCAAAGGGATGCCTTTCGGTATTTAGTAGCTATACTAGGAAGAAAGCATAGTAGACTTACATCCTCCAAAGTAGAGACTAGTTATTATGGTGATCTATTAGCAGGAAATAGATTGAACCAAACCTAGGCCTGACTATTGAGTGAGTGCCGCTAGGAGACTTAGATCAAATCAATGATAGTCAAGATTAATTTTATTTCTAGTTTGTTTTGATGGGTTCCGCTATTTGCATGGACCGATCGAGTAGAGGCCTGTGGACCTAACTGATTTACTAATCTAAAGGGAGTAGTCTACCAACCATAAGGTAGGACTATCCAACCAAGGGGATGCCTTTCGGCTTGCAATGGTCAAGTCTTAAGAAAAAGCATCGGGACTCAGATCTCCTAGAATCAAGAAACCACTAGGGTGATTTATTGGCAAGGAAATAGATCAAGAACTCGAGATGAATGCCACCGGGACTTAAATAGTCAAAGATAAAGATTAATTTCATTTTTAGATTTAATTATTTTGATGGATTCCATTGCTTTACGATGGATCACACTAACAAGGAGCTTATATTAGCTTAGAGTTATCTCAGATTTACTGAACCAAAGGGAGTAGCTTCTCGATGGGAGAACTACCCGATCAAAGAAGTGACTTTCTATTTATAATGATCAATTTAAGGGAAGAAAGCTCAGGGACTCACATCTTCCACTACAAAAGACTGTTTGGGCAATAAATCAAATCAGACCGCCTTTCACACCACAAGTCCATGCTAGAAAGAATGCATCATAGTCTTACATCTTCCTAAGAGGAATGACTAGAGGTAACCGCAGGAAAATAGATTGAACCCAACCTAATGGTGACTATGAAGTGATCCACCAAGATTTATCTCAACTCCGCAATTCCTATAGGGAGTTCTACTGACACTACCCTAAAGATAGGATGCCTGCTTGGGAAAAGAGGGCCCTTCAGGGGCATGAATTTCTAATCTACAAGTGAATATTTTTGTTTGTTTCTTTATTTATTTATCATGGACCCTATTAGTTTACGAGGGATCAAATTGAGAAGGAGCTTATATCAGCCTAGACTATCTTAGATTTACTAAACCAAGGGAGAATCTGCACATCTGCTAAACAAATTTTCTAACCACAAGGGTAACTACTAGGAAAGGGGGACTATCAAATCCAAGAGTAACCTGGGTAGTGTCTAAATGGGGTCGCAAAGGATGTGATCCAAATAGAATGCCCACAGGGAGAGGGGCGGCTAAGGGCTTAATCCAAAACCTTGAAGAAGATGATGTGGCTAGTCATACATTAAATAGGTATTTGGTTTCCAACTCAAGGACAAAGCGTAGGGAGTCAAATTTTCCAAGAGTGGTGTACCCACCGGGTGAGCCACTATCAGCATAGTGAACATCAACCAACCTAAGGTGCCCATCAGTTTGCAACAATCAGCCTGGGAAGAAATCACAGGGACTCACATCCTTCTATAGTGGAATTGATTGCTGGGATAGTCTATCTTCAGCTCGATAGGTGCTATCCGACCTAGGACGACTACTGAGTGAATGCCACTGAGGGACTTATATCAACTCAAACCTATTCAAGAAAAAAAAAGGCTCTAGGGGACTTATCCTACACTTCACATATACTCAACCTAATTAGATCATGTGATTAGTTCAAGAAGAAAGAACTGGGACTCACATCTTCTTAAATAAAATCAACTTGGGGTAGCTTACTAGCTAGGCAGTAACGTCTACCATGCTAACAAGGTGCTCATTAGTTTACAATGATCAAGTTAGGAAGAAAGTGCAGGGACTCACATCCTCTAACAATTGACCACTGGGGTGACATACTAGTGAGGTAGCATGTAGACCCAACCTAGAGCAGCTAATGAGTGAGTGCCACATGGGGCTTGCTCTCACATTAAAATAGACCGAGATAAAAGATATGTGTTTATTTTTTGTGTTCGTGTTAAAGAGAATATGATGCCTCTTGGGTTATCTCACACCTATTCTAAATAATCTTGGGGTTTTTGATAAAATGGTGCCACGGATGGCAGCTGGGATTCCCAATAAAAAAGGATGCCACTTGGGTTCTCTTACACCTAACTTACTTGTGTTAATCGAAATAGGATGCCTCTTGGGTTCTCTCACACCTATTCTAATAGCATTAGGAATTGTGTTTGGTTGTGTTTGAAGAAGGATAAGATGCTGCTAGGGGACTCTTACACCTACCTTAATCATGTCATGGTGGATTTGCAAGATAAGAAAATAATGCTTGGAATGAAGAGAAGATTTTGATGAATTGGAGTGAAATTTTTATTGATTGATAGAATTATTTTCAAACATAATTTTTTTATGGGTAATATTTCTTCAAATGGAGCCCTATAATTGAAAGCATCGGGTGTTCCCCTTTATAATCAATAAGTTGATAAGATCCTCTTTTGTAGGCCTTCTCTATGATATAGGAGCCTTTCTAAGTGGGTTCAAACTTACCTCCCATCTTTCAACGGGCAATAATTGGTCTCCTTAGGACTAACACAAGTTCTCCTACTCGGAAAGACCTAAGGTAGACCAGCTTGTTGTAAGCTTGAATCATTTTGGCCTTGTACAACTCGAGGTTCTGGCACGCCCGTAAGTGACTCTCCTCAAACCTTTGAGCTCTTCTAACCACAACTTTACATTTTTCTCTATAGTAATCTTGCTACCCAATGCTATCCTTAGTGATGGGAGTTGAACTTCTAAAAGTAGAACAGCTTCAGACCCATACACTAAGGAGAAGGGGGTAGATTGAGTTGGAGTTCAGTATGTGGTGTGGTAGGCCCACAAGGATTCAACCAACTACTCATTCCAATACCATTTATTGTCATTAAGAGTCTTCTTTAGTATTTGGATGAGAGTTTTGTTGAATGCTTCTACTAAGCCATTTACTCTGGGATAGTAGATGGTAGAGTATCTCCAATCTATACCGTGTCTTCTAGCGAAGTGTTGATCTTGGTGTTTTTGAATGCAGTACTATTATCAGATATAATTTTTTGAGGCACCTCAAACTTATATATTATATGGTTTCTAAAAAATTGAAGCACATGTTGAGCTATGACCTCTCTAAGTGGGATTTCCTCCACCCACTTGGAAAAGTAGTCGGTGGCAACTAAGATGAACCGATGACCCTTGAAAGAAGGAGGATCGATCAAACTCACAATGTTTGTACCCCAACACTCGAATGGCCATGAGAATAGTGTAGGGTGTAGAATGTTGGGTGGTTGATGTAGGACCACACCGTGTACCTAACCTACATCCATGCAGTCTGTAATCATCAAAGACCAGTAGTATCCTAATCTCTTGATCTTCATCTTCATCTTCGAATCTGATTGATGTGCTCCACATAGACCTAAATGTATCTCGATTATAATGCCATAGGCTTCATGTTTATCTAAACAACGTAATCACATTTTAGCAAAGGACTGTTGGTATAGGGTGCCATCAATGAGAGCATAGGAGAGAGCTCTCTATTTCACCTGATGGGCTTGTGACTTTTCTAGAGGTAGTTTACTGATGTTCAAATAATCTATGAATGGTTGCCTATAATCCAATTCTTTATCATTATAGGCAATGACAACCTCCCCTTCAAGAGAAAGTCTCTCGATGAGTTCAACATCAAAAAGGGATAGGACTTGTCTATTTTGGGCCCATATTGGAATGGACTCATCTTCCTAACATGCCAATTCTTTAGCAAGTTTAGCCAAAGCATCTACTATTGTGTTCTTTGCTCGAGGAACCTTATAAATGGTGACTTTGAAAATTTGAGCCAACAGCTTCATGGTATACGTGATAATGCCGAAGCTTCGGTTTGAGAAGTTTGTAGGACCCGACAATTTGATTGATAACCAACTAGAATCTCCAAAGATGTTGATGCTATTTATAGACACTGTGATATCTAACTCCATATCAGCAATCAACGCCTCATACTCAGCTTCATTGTTGGTACAAGGGTTGGAAAGATAGTATGAGAATCTCATCACATTGCAGTCTGGAGTTAGGAGAACTATTCCTACCCCTGTATTTCCTGGAAGAGTGGATCGTGGCGCTTCCCCCTTATTAAAAGAAGTTGCACCATCAAATACATCTCACATTGGTGGTTACCAACCTCCCCTAAGTTCATGATTTGTTTATCAAGGAGAACTTCACCTAGCGGGGAGTCAACAAGTGAGTGTGTGCTATGAATCCGCTAGTGCATGTCCTTTTATTGCACTGAGGGGTATGAATGTGATTTTAAATTGTGAGAGAATCATGGACCATCATGCCAAACATCCGAATAACGTTGGCCATGTCATGAGGTACTGTAGTGGATTGGTTCTCAAAATCAAGTTCACCTTATGAGAAAGCATATAGTGTCATAGCTTTTAGGAGGCAAAGATCAAAGCTAGGTAATGTTTCTTAAATGGTGGATAGTTTTCTTCAGCAGGAATCTGATGATGACTAAGGTAGTAGAGGGCACTCTCCTTCCCTTCATCGTTGGCTTGCCAACAGAGCACTAAGGGAGTCATCTAATGAACGGTGTAGAGGATGAGTGGTCTACCTGAGATAGGGCCTGCCAGAACTAAAAGCTTCACCAAATATTGCTTGATATCTTCAAAGGCATACTAACACTTGTCATCCCACTTGAACTTGGCATCCTTTTGGACAAGTGCTCAGAATGTCTTGCATCTCCCCAATATGTTAGAAATAAAGCATCTTAGATATGCCAACCATCCTTGAAAAGATCTGAGTTGAGTTAAACATTTAGGAGGTGACATTTCAAAGATATCTTTAATCTTTTCTGGATCTATTTCTATTCCCTGGTGTCGAATAATAAACCCAAGGAATTTTTCTGAAGCTATTCCCTGGTGACACTTCAGGGGATTCATTTTGAGGTTATATTGTCTTAATTGTTTGAAAACTACTCACGAGTCAAAGAGATGGTCTTCCTTTCCTCTACTCTTAACTACTAGATCATTAACAAGCACTCAACTTGATGATGGATGAGTTCATTGAAGATCTGAGTCATGGCTCGTTGGTATGTAACACCAACATTTTTAAGGTCGAAAGGCATGACCCTATAATAATAGATTCTGATCGGGGTTCAAAAAGTAGTGTTTCTTTCATCCTCGGGGGCCATCTTGATTTGGTTATAGCTAGATGACTCATCCATGAAAGAGAAAATTGCATGAGATGAGGCAATGTCCACCATTAATTCTGGTATAGGAAGAGAAAACTCATCCTTAGGACTTGCCTTTTTTAAATCTCTGAAATCGACACATATGTGAATTTTGTCATTCTTCTTCTTAACTGGTACGTCACTGGCTAACTAGGTAGGGTATTTTTCTTCTCTGATGAAACCAGCATTGATTAGTTTCTTGACTTCAGAAATGACCTATTGTTCAATTTTTGCATGATAGGGTTAACGCTAGGATCTATTACTAGCTTGTAGATTGCTATGTCAAGAGATAATCCGGGCATCTCTTCATAACTCCATGCAAAGCAGTCTTTAAACTTAGTTAATAGCCTAACTAAGTCATTGGTTTCTTCTTCATTCAGCAACAAACTGATGTATGTTGGGTGTGGATTTTCTTCTATCTCGAGGTTGATTTCTTTAAGCTTGTTAATCGTTGAATGGATCTCCTCTTCAAATTTTGGTGGTACATCTTTGATTTGGAGATCAATTGGAACATCTGAGGTTGCTAAACACACATTCTTATAAGAGTTTGTGTTGTGTGAAAAGAACCTATCAGACTACAAATGATTAGTAACAACTAAGCAGTAATCATCATCATCGATTGGACCCACTATACTGAATCCTAGTCTTGCTCTTGATTGTGCTTCCCTGCCTGTACTGTTCCATAACTTGTCAAAATACTCAACCTGTGCGTAGACCTTGTATGAGGAACCAAAACTTTCTGTAAAAGATTATGAACACAAGGCGAGTACAAGACAAATGGTAATTCCATTAATTCTTTAAATGTATCCTCCTCTAGTTCTATATTAACTTCAGGACTTGAGGATGATAATCCCAAAAAGAATATCTTCAGCTTCATATCACTAGAAGACTTAGGGGCTTTTTTAACTACTAAACCTTCAACCTTTTGAGATGAAAGTGAGCTTAGAGCTAAGGTTCCCGACTGTTGCCTAATAGTTTCACATAAACTTGATTTGAATACTTTTCTTTGTCTGGAGGCCCATTCTTTGTCTCTATCTGGATCGATAGTCACCTCCAATGGAACCCACTGAGAGGGGTTGGCTGGTATACTAATCACATTAGACTCATTCTCCGAGCTAGATTCTAAGTCTATGTGAATAGTAGGGGTACTCCTATGAATTGGAATATAACCTTTGTTATTTGGTGGCCAACCAAGGGGTCTTCCACCTCTAGAACTGCCTCTATTTCTGCCCCTGCCTCTATCTGGTGGAGGTTGAGTCATCCTACCCACATGCCCATATGAAGGACTGAACTGTGGGTGGAATGTGATATGCAGCTCTATTTCTTCTTCAATTCTCCTTTCTTGCTTACTAGGATTTTCATTTTTCTTTTCTTTTTCTTTTGCCTTTTCTTTTTCTTTTTCTTCATTTTCTTTTTCTTTTGAATTTGAGTTTTGTCCAAGTTCATGAGAAAGGGTGTTTTGAGGAAGATAGTAGGTTGCATCCTCATATATCTCAACCTCTCTAACTGAAAATAGTTTTTCATCTCCTTTGACACAGTACTCAATCCCATCCTTCCTGAACTTCACGATGCAATGGAGGAGGATGGAATTATCTTGTTCTCGATGTATCCAAGGCCTACCGTAAAAGCAAAGGAATGAAGTATTCAAATTAATCATGTAAAACTTGGCTTCAGACTTCCAATCACCTATCTCCAAAGGTAATAGTATGGAACCTAAAGCTTGCTCGCCTTGTTCATTGAATCCTCTCAATATCAACTGATCTTCTCAAAGTGTGGAGATGTCAATCTTCAAGTAGCAAGGGTCTTTAGACTTATAATGTTCATTGATGCACCTGGATCGATGAGTACTCTGGCCAGTCTAAATCTGCCCATATCAATTGTAATGTAGAGGGGACGGTTGTGCTCCAAGTCCCCATCAGAAGGCCTTCATCTATGAAAGAGATCCCGTGAGCTTCTCTAGAATAATGTGCCTCCTCACCAATAGTGGTCAGTTGAGCTAAGCATATCTCAGAATCAAGGAGAACCTTGATTAATAATTCTCTCATCTCTTTGGATAAGACAAAGGCATCGTATATGCTTAGCTTAGATGTCTACTTTCTTAGATGAGAGAGGACATTGTAGTCCACCTTGGGTTGATCCTCCACATGCATATCCAAGGGTGGAGCATCCTGTAGAGGGGCTTCTCGATCCTTTGAACCAATGGCTTATTTCCCTTTATCTTGAGGTGTTGCCCTAGGAGGTAGAACCTTGCCACTATGAAGGTTGGCTTCGGGGATCTCTTGTGGCAGGGTAATAGAAGGTTCTACTGGCACATCAGGCTCACCTACAGCTTCTCCTATGGGACCCTCAGAATTGGATGATTCCAAGTCTATCTCAAGAGGCAAACCCATTGTATTTAGAGTAGGAAAATCCAACTCAAATCAGAAAGAGGAAGATCAGAATTGTTATAGTTATTGTTTAGAGTTGAAGAGTTATTAGGAATAGATTTAGACAACCCATAAAAATGACACGGATATAATTCAAGCTAGCTTTATTATTTAATTTCTTGGATTTAATAAGAGGTATAAAGTAGAAATTAAGTAAAGTAAGAGGGTGAGATTTGATGCCCTCATCTGCCGATACAAGATGTCTACTAGTAAAAGAAGAATTAGATGAGGTAGTGTTATCTGCTAATGAAATAGTTGCAACAATGGACTGGAGGCTGGACTCAATCAGTGGTTGCGCTACTGGGTTATCTCGGACTGGCACATGCTACTGCTGTTGCTGAGCTCCCCCTTTCCTTGAGTTGGCACTCGCAACTTTCAAACCTTCCTTGATGTTGGAGGTTTGAGTTGCCTCAGGCACTTGTAAGGAAATTTTCTTGATCTTCTAAACAATCTTTTTAGAGATTTTGGATAAAGATATATCCTAACCTTCTTTAGTTTTGGAAGGATCGCAAGTATCCTCAAGGATTACCTTAATAAAACTGGATGGTTGTTCCATAAGGTATTCCTTCAGGATGACTATAACACCAGTCTTAAACCTATGTTCAAGCAAGTCCATAAATGTGAAGCAATCTTCCAAAATATGACCTAGCATACGGTGGTAGGGGCAAAAGTTAAGATCATTGCTTTTGCCCACATCCTCCGGCCTTCTAGGTTCAGGTAGCTAAAAGTCAAGTTTCTTTAAGAGATTCTTAAAGATTTTTCTAACTACCTCCCTCTTAAATGAATATAGTTTGTTTAGTTTATCCATAAGAGTAAGTGGATGGTAGCTACCTGGTGGGTATGTGTACCACTGCTGCTATGGATATGGCTGAGGAGGAGGTGGTGTAGGCCGTGGAGGATCTTGTGGTAGATAGCCTCGGTGGTGATAGAGGAGGCTGCGGCTGGAGTACAAGGTCTCTCGCTCTCTATTCCTATTTTCCATCTACTGCTATCCGACTTCTTCTCATATATCTTCTACAGCTTTGGCTTTGTTGGTAGATCTAGAGAAGGTAACTATTTGGCTTCTCCTTGCAAGATAGCCACCTTATTGAATAATTTCTTAAAACTTTTAATGGTGAAATCTTTGAGCTTGAAGGCAACCAGGCCATAGATATTCTTAAGCAGAATCTCGATGGCATACTATTTAGGCAGTTGTGATTCATATTTTATACTCAAATTATGTCATTTGAGAATTTAATCAATAAGGGACTCACCATGGTTTTGTTGAGCCACAACGAGATTGCCAACAGTGACCCTTTACTGAGCTCCAACAAATCTCTTGATCAAGAGTTATTCTAACTCAACAAAAGTCTTTACTGAACTATCAAAAGTTTAACATACCAATCAAAAGCTATCCCTAATAAGCTACTGATGAAGAGTTAGAAGAGTAAAGTGTCACTGCCACCAGCATTGCAACAACTAGCTCTGAAATATGCGATATGCTGCCTCGGGTTCCCACTGCCATCAAAACTCTTGAAGGAAGGTGCCACGAAACCCTTAAGATATTAGATTGCATCAAATTCCTCTGGGTAGGGTCTACCCTTTGGAACTGATGATCCTCCTCAGGCTTGGGCCAATGCTTTCTTCACCTTCTGCTCAATTATGGATTTGTTATCTTTTTCCTGTATGGAGGTATTATCTACTACCTTCCTATACATGTTGGTGTTACCTTGCTCTACTGGAGGTAAAGTCTTGGCTGGGTCCAAGAAATGCAATAACTCTGGCTAACTAGTCTCATTGTGGTAGGATGAATTGATGGGGCTTGGTTCTGCAATGCTAAGATAGATTCTAATAGATCTTCAAGCCTCTTCTCTAGCCTATCTATCTTTTCATCCTTCTACTTTATTTGTGTTAGGAGGTGTTGGGTCGAGTGAGCCGTGTCTTCCTGTTCGGGCTCAACACCTTCCATAGTCTGATGCTCTCTGAGGAGGGATCCCCTGGTATCAACCATGCAAACCCCTACTGAGTCTCCCAACAAATCATCTTTGTTGGGATCAAAACTGATCTTCCTCATCAAACCAATCATATCCTAGTATTGTCTTCTTTTTCATGAAATAGTGAGATATTATGTCATCTAAAGAATGATTTATTAGGACTGGCACAAATGCCTTCGGTTGATCGGTGGTGAGATCCACATCATGTACTGTGAGGCACTGGACCTCCCCTACTACAAGAGAATCAACCCTATGAGGGTTGTACTCGCTAGAAGATATACACTCTTAACTATCACTGACTTTGTACGGAGTGACACTCCTAGGAGTTTCTATGATCATGGATGCAACTGGTTACCACCCTCTCCCTCTGTAACTATTGTAACAATCTCCAAATCCTGTTGTGATGGTGATGGTGAAGGGGAGACCACTATGCTTCAGGGTCGCCATTCTTTTCACACCACAACTAGGGCAAAAGGTCGAGTATGAGAGCTTGGCCTTGCCATAGTAGGTGGTGTAGATGAGATGGAATCCCTTGGCCGTAGCTAGATCACCAACGTGGTCCTCTTCTCACCGGATGTGGCCTTCATTTCCTTCAATGGAACTAGAGATGCTGAAACATGAATAGGTGACAGTGGATAGGGGGTAGAGCAGTGTGGTGGAGACACCACCAACTCCCTTGAAATAGGGGCCCTCCTCCTATGGTGAGCAGTCCATATAAGTATTATACTGTCTATGTGATCAATGTGGGTAGCACATCGATCAGGGAAATCAATGAGTGCTGGCTCAGGCACCGCAAGAAAAGTTTCTTGATCTTCTAAACAATCTTTTTAGAGATTTTAGATGAGGAGATATCCCAACCTTCTTTGGTTTTGGAAGGATCGCAAGTATCCTAAAGGATTACCTTAATGAAACTGGATGGTTGCTCCATATGGTATTCCTTCAGGATGACAATAACATCAGTCTTAAACCTATGTTCAAGCAAGTCCATAAATGTGAAGCAATCTTCCAAAATATGACCTAGCATATAGTGGTAGGGGAAAAAGTTAAGATCATTACTTTTGCCCACATCCTCCGCCTTCTAGGTTTGGGTAGCTGAAAGTCAAGTTTCTTTAAGAGATTCTTAAAGATTTTTCTAACTACCTCCCTCTTAAATGAATATAGTTTGTTTAGTTTATACATAAGAGTAGGTGGATGGTAGCTACCTGGTGGCAGGTATGTGTATGTGTACCGCTATGGATATGAGGAGGAGGTGTCAGGTGGAGGATCTTGTGGTGGCGATTTGCCTTGGTGAGGGAGGCGGAAGCAATGGCTATGGAGCACAAGGTCTCTCAAACTGCTCTCTGGCTAGCTATTTTCCCTTATCTACTGCTATCACTGCCCCGGGCTTCTTCTCATATATCTTCTACAGCTTTGACTTTGTTGGTAGATCTAGAGAAGGTAACTGTTTGGCTTCTCCTTGCAAGATAGCTGTCTTATTGATTAATTTCTTAAAACTTTTAATGGTGAAATCTTTGAGCTTGAAGGCAACCAGGCCATAGATATTCTTAAGCAAAATCTCGATGGCATGCTATTCAGGTAGTTGTGGTTCATATTTTATACTCAAATTATGCCATCTGAGAATTTAATCAATAAGGGGCTCACCATGGTTTTGTTGAGCCACAACGAGATGCATAGGACCCTTCGAGCTCCAAAGAAACCTTTATAAAGAGTTGCTCTAACTCAACAAAAGTCTTTACTGAACTATCAGAAAGTTTAACATACCAATCAGAAGCTATCCCTATTAAGCTACTGATGAAAAGTCAGAAGAGTAAAGTGTCACTACCACTAGCATTGCAACAACTAGCTCTGAAATGTGTGATGTGCTACCTCGGGTTTCCACTGTCATCAAAACTCTTAAAGGAAGGTGGCACAAAACCCTTAAAAGATTAGATTGCATCAAATTCCTCTAGGTAGGGTCTACCTTTGGAACTGATGATCCTTCTCAGGCTTGGGCCAATGCTTTCTTCACCTTCTACTAAACTATGGACTTGATATCTTTTTCTTGTAAAGGTACTATCTACTACCTTCCTATACATGTTGGTGTTACCTTGCTCTACTGGAGGTAAAGTCTTGGCCGGGTCCAAGAAATGCACTAACTCTAGCTAACTAGCCTTAGTTGTGGTAGGACGAACTACTGGGGCTTGGTTCTACAATGCTAAGATAGCTGCTAATAGATCTTCGAGCCTCTTCTCTAGCCTATCTATATTTTCATCCTTCTGCTTTATCTGTGCTAGGAGGTGTTGGGTCGAGTGGGTTGTGTCTTCCTGCTCGGGCTCAACACCTTCCATAGTATGATGCTCTCTGAGGAGGGATCCCCTAATATCAACCATGCAAACCCCTACTGAGTCTCCCAACAAATCATCTTTGTTGGGATCAAAACTGATCTTCCTCATCAAACCAATCACATCCTAGTATTGTCTTCTTTTCCATGAAATAGTGAGATATTATGTCATCTAAAGAATGATCTATTGGGACTGGCACAAATGCCTTCGGCTGACCGGTGGTGGGATCCACATCATGTACTGTGAGGCACCGGACCTCCCCTACTACCAGAGAATTAACCCTATGAGGGCTGTACTCACTAGAAGATATACACTCCTGACTATCACTGACTTTGTACGGAGTGACACTCCTAGGAGGTTCTATGATCATGGGTGCAACTAGGTTACCACCCTCTCCCTCTGCAACTATTGTAACAATCTCCAAATCCTATTTTGTTGGTGATGGTGAAGGGGAGACCACTATACTTCAGGGTCACCATTCCTTTCGCACCACAACTAGGGCAAAAGGTCGAGCAGGAGAGCTTGGCCTTTCAATAGTAGGTGGTGTAGATGGGATGAAATCCCTTGGCCGTAGCTGGATCACCAACGTGGTCCTCTTCTCCCCGGATGTGGCTTTCATGGCCTTCAACAGAACTAGAGATGCTAAAACATGAACAGGTGATAGTGGATAGGGGGTAGAGCGGTGCGGTGGAGACACCACCGACTCCCTCGGAACAGGGGCCCTCCTCCTATGGTGAGTAGTCCCTATAAGTATAATATTGTCTGTGTGATCGATGCGGGTAGTACGTCGATCAGGGAAATTAATGAGTGCAGATGCCGCTGACTACCGACCAAACCTCCACCTTCTGAGCTAGTGATATGAGCTAGTGATATAGTATGGGCCTCCCTGGCCCTCTCCTGCCATAGATGCTTCCCCACGCTGTGGGGGATAACAGATCTGAAGTAAAATTGAGCCCCAGACTTAGAACATTCATATGCTCTACCAACCTAGCATAGAACTGAACAGAGGCCAGCATATGACCTCTTACTCTGACTAACTGTGGGCTGAAATTGAACCACTGGTGGAGGTGAAGTAGGGATCCTCGCATCCTCTCTGTCAAACCTAGAGAGAGGATGAAATGGGTTTACTGTAACTAGCGGTGAAATCAAAGGGGGCAACTCCTGCATAACTGACCATGTAGTTGCCTCCATCTCTGTGGCGATGCGTGTATGGTACTACTTAATCATGTAGTTTTTGTTCCTCCTTTGAGTCTTGGTGGGGTGAGCGGAGTAAGAACTAGACCTGACTTCATAAGCTGGGGAGACAATATCTGGGATTAGAGGAGCCTTACCCTTTGAGGGTGCTAAAGAGCGTGTACTAGCCCTTACTAAAGTAGCACAGGAAATAACCCGGCGCACTGGCGCTATCACAGATGTTGGTATTGACACTAGCACTGTTGTAGAAACTATCACTACCTTCCTCTTCAGTGAGGGGATATCAGAGTCTAATGGCAAGTCAATCTGAATGATCGGCTTTTGCCCGACCACTGTGGTCCTGCTAATAGTTGTGAGGGGAGTGCCCTCACAAGTAATCCTCTTCCACTCAAAGCTTCATTTAAAATGATTGAGGTGGGCGTAATCAGCACGAGGAAGGCTGGATTGATCCAAGGCCAAGTCCATCCCATGGGGAAAGGTAAACATGTACTTGAGTGCAGCCATTTCTGTCAATTAAAACTGAGACTGAAGTGTAATTGAAAACTATCGTTGAACGAGAGTCTGCAATGTTGAAAATAAACTTCAATCATATTTCTATTGACTCTGAGTTTTGAATTTATAATTTGAACTCATACTCAACATTTTGAAAATGTTAAGTCGAGTTCAAATGATTTGGAATAGATTTTGAGATTTTGATTGGAAAGAGGAATTGTTTGCATATAGAATCCACTTTCAACAAATTTGGGTATGTTGAAAATGGGTTCAAATATTTTTGTTGTGGGGATGCTTCCATATGTTCATATTTGATTTTTTTTAATTTTTATTTTGAGGGCCCTTTATTCAACAAATTTGGGTATGTTAATGTAAAGGGTTTGTTTTTGATTTGTGATTTTTGGATTTTACTCACTTAGCAGATTTGGGTATGCTAAATGAAGAATCCAAATTTTTTGTTGTTGTTGCTGATTTTTTTTTTTTTGAAAAAGAGGATCTTTACTTGACATATTTAGGTATGCTAAATAAAGGATCCAATGTGATTGATTTTGTTCTCTTGATTTTTTTTGGAAAGAGGATTTCTGCTTAGCAAATTTAGGTGTGTTAAATAGGAGATCCAAGTGTGCTTTTGTTTTGATTTTGTTGAAAAGAGGATTCTTAGTAAATTTAAGAATGTTAAGGAAATTCAAATGTGGTTTGTTTTGACTTTGTTGATTTTTGAAAATGGGATCCTTTGCAAATTTAGGAGTGCTAAGGAAATCCAAGTGCATTTCATTATTTTGATCTTTGTTTGAAAAGAGGGTTTTTAGCAAATTTAGGTATGCGAAGGAAATCCAAATGTATTTTGATTTTAAGAAGGAGGACTTTCACTTAACAAATTTAAGTATGCTGATCCAAATGTTATTTTATATTTTGAAAGGTGTTTATTGATTTTATTTTGAAAAGAGGATCTTCACTTAGCAAATTTGGGTATGCTAAATGAAGAATTTTAATATTATTTTAATTTTGGAAAAATTATTGTTAATTTTGATTTTTTTGAAAAGGTATTTGTTGATTTTATTTTTGAAAAGATAATTGTTAGTTTTTTTTATTTTGAAATGAAATCTTCGTTTAGTAAATTGAGTATATTGAACTGAGATATTCATTTGTGCTTTTTGGAAAATATGATTGTTGATTTTGATTGAAAATGAAAATCTTCATTCAATAAATTTGAGTATATTGAATGGAAGTGTTCATTTGTGCTTTTGGCAAATGTAATTGTTGATTTTGATTGAAAATTAAAACCTCCATTCAATAAATTTGAGTATACTGAATGAAAGTGTTCATTTCTGCTTTTCAAAAATTTGACTTTTGATTTTGATTGGAAATGAAAACTTTCATTCAATAAACTTAAGTATATTGAATGAAATTGTTCATTTGTGCTTTTGGAAAAATGTGATCATTGATTTTGATTGAAAATGAAAACTTTCATTCAATAAATTTGAGTATATTGAATGAAAGTGTTCATTTGTGCTTTTGGAAAATTTGAATTTTTATTTTTGATTAAAAAATGAAAACTTTCATTCAATAAACTTGAGTATATTGAATGAAATTGTTCATTTGTGCTTTTGGAAAAAAGTGATTATTGATTTTGATTGAAAATGAAAACATTCATTCAATAAATTTGAGTATATTAAATGAAAGTGTTCATTTGTGCTTTTAGAAAATATGATTATTGATTTTTATTTTTGGAAAATGAAGTCCTCATTTAATAAATTGATTAAGGAAGTTCACTTGTGCTTTTTGAAAAGAATGATTTTAGATTTTATTTTTATTTTATTTTTTCTAAAGAGATTCTACATATAATAATCATGAAGATCGTTAGACGGGGCTGGTTTGCAAAATTTTTGTAAAAATATTTTATTATGTGCATTTTGAAAAAGTGCTTTTTGGAAATATGATGTTTTTCATAAAAGGATTTATTCTTTCTTTATTTTTGGAATGAAGCTTTCCTTACCATTGAAATACTAAAGAGGAAATCTTTAGTTATTTCTTTTTATTAAATTTTTATTTTCACCTATTGGGGAACCCAATAGGGGTTTTAAGACCTACATGGAATGAGGTCCTAAAACCTAAAGATGTTGGCAAGCTTAGCTTAAGGATGGAATAAACTAAGTGTCAAAAAAAGAAGGATAGTCTCAAATTGATATAAAATACAAACCCACTATCGATAAGACAACGATCATTTACCAAAGATGGAGAGAGGACCTTTCCCAGTGGAGTCACCAAAAAAAATCTGTGGTGAAAATATTCATGTCTTCATCTATCCTTCTGAAGAGGATAAATGAAAATAGAAATAAACGCCTTTAGTCAGAACACCACGTAGATCCACAGATGTTCTTATTAGGGTGATCGGGTATGACATTGAGGAGAGGTGTAATATCTCGAAAGATAGAAGTCACCACCCTACAATGGACCTAATCACTTAAATAAGGACTTCTAATGACTATGTGTCTTCGTATGTACCAGATATTCTTCCTCTACTTGACATGGAAAAATAAACTTGGGTTTATTTTAAACTGGTTCATTAAGTTCCCCACAGGGTCAAGTCCCCATAGTTAATTACATCTTAAGGAAGGGGATTCCTTATACCCTCAATTAAGGTAAATAATCATTGTTTCCAAAGATTTTGATATGTAGGACTATCAATCGATTAATTTATTTTTAGCAAATCAAGTGGGATCGATTAAGAAGAGGGAGTTCTTATCGAAGCCAAATGGAGATGAGTAGGGGATGCTTAGCATACTAGGAAGCCTAGTAAACATCCAAAACTATCCTATGATTGGGCTTTACATTTTTGAAATTGAGGAGAATTATTTATTTGAGTTGAATTTTTATTAGAAGTTTAGGGCTCATAATTCCACAATACAAGGTTATAAAAATGCTTAAGAGATGAGGATTTATGCATATGACCCATAGAAGGGAGAAGTAATCTCAGCACCTAAATCTAGGGAGCTTTGGTGAGGGCCAAAAGCACGACCTAAATCTAAGGAAAAAATGAGGATTGGTTTTCCTCCACATAAAAGGACAAACCACTCGACTGCTTGGACTTACAACCGCCTGGGGGTGGCCGCCAACTAATTCCTCCTATGATTTTAAATTCATGTAGGAAAGTCATATGTTTTTGCAAGATAGCTAGGCTGTTATTTATTTTAGAAAGAGACTAAGTCCTTAAACTCACTCTATAAGATACTAGATCATGTAAGATCATGAAAATGATGATCTAATGCAATCATATTACATTTTACTTTCATTTTGGACAATCACTTTACTGAGCTTAGGATTGCCTAATGCATGAGAAAATATGGGCCAAAATTAGCGAAGCCAAGGTCAAGAGTGAAATTTTATTTTTATGCATGATTTATCATCTTAAAATTTAAATGAGGTCATGAGTTATTTATTTAATTTTTTTGAGTTGATAGAAATTTATGTTTGTCTAAGTGCCTAACCACCATCCAGGTTACAATAAAGCAAGTAAGAAAGTAGGAATACATACCATTTCTATGGCATAAGCTAAATAGAACAACAAACATTTTATAAAGCTAACGCAAAAGAATAAAAGTCCAAGTGTGGTCAGGCACCACTGCAAAACCCAAAAATAAATTGAGTAGCCGAGCTTTACCCTTATACAAATAGGATTACAAATTAATTCATTACAATTAAGCAAGAATTCATGTTATTGGGGTCATTATTCTTCATCTTCTTCTTTCTTATTTCTTCTTTTGGTTCTTTATTTTGGATGGTTGGAAAGTGGATGCTCCAAAGACTTCACATGGTACATAAGACATAGTCTTATAACCAATGCTAATCCTAATCCCCATAACAATCATTCCAAAATCCTAATTGTAAAATTACATAAAAAAGAAAAAAAATTAAATCTAACTAAAAATTACAAAATAAAGATTAACTAAACAAACCACACATTCCCAAGCATGTATATAAATAAATTGGACTTAGCACCCCACACATGGGTAACTAAGTCCACCTGGCCTATTTTGGATTATGCTTAGGGGTATAAGCAACCTGCATGGCAAAAGTAATTATATTTTTATTATAGTGCCCCCTTAAGCATAATCCCCTGTAGAAGATGGATTAGACTAAATTGTCCTACCATTCATTATACGCACATACACACTAACATCTGGGCTAAAATATCACATCATAAAATAAAAGTAAACATCAAACCATGTACCGCCTTAACATAGGACTAGAAGTGGTGACTTAGCCTAATGTGTGTGCCATGTAAGGTTTGTGTGGTATGCTTAGCTAGGCTTTAAGTTTAAGATTTTCTAAGTGTGAAAAGGTTCAACTTAGAAGGATGGTCACATTCAAGTTGTTTAGTTGATATGTGTTAATTTTATTTGATGATCTGATTTGGTTTGAATGAACCAACTTAATTACTAAAGGTTGTAAAGAGGGGAAAAGAGAAGAGAACTTCTCTTTCCTCCCTACCTTAAGTGATTTCTAGGGTAGATTAAGTAATGATTTTTTTTGTTTAGTGAATGTTTTATTATGTATTTTAATGAATCCTAAGTTTAGACTTTCTCTAAACAAATCTATTCAAAAAGAGAGCCATTTTAAGTTTAAGTAAAGTGAATTACTATCACAAAACACACAACATTTTATTTCTTTCCCACATGTGTATCATGCACATGAATGAATCCTAAGCATATCTATGCATGCGATGTAAGTATTTAGCAACCTTAATAATGAATGCTAAGAGTGGTTTCTTAAAGAAATTTGGAATGTTTCTTGTATGCATCATTTTGTTATGTAGAATAGAGATTTTCTTATCCATTTTTCACATGCACACATGTATGTATGAAAGAATAAATGAGTATCTCACCAGTGTTAACTAGGAGTGTAAGGTACAAGACCTACTTAGGGATACTTAAAGCCTCACAACCCCGGGATTGTCCAGACTAATATACCACTTTTCTTAAATACAACCATATGTACAAAAGAAATGAATGAAAAAGAAAGATACAAAAAGTTTGTATTTGTTTATTTTATATTTATGATGTGGAATTCCTTCTTGAGTCATGACATAGGAGTGTATAGGAATGGATTTCAAACAAGTGTTATGTCCTTTTAAAATGGACTATACACTTTGTAAATCCTATACAATCCTCTGTAAGAAAGAGAGGGAAATCACATAACACATTTTATACTATTCACATGCAAGCTCATAAGTACTTATAGATAGCATACTTATCACTTATAATGTTTGGTTTAAAAGTTTTGAAACTATTTTTGGATTTAGTAGTGATAATAGCCATTCATATTCTTACTTTAGTCAAAAGATGCAATTTGACATAAAGAAAACTTTTCATTTTAATTTTATTTTCAAAAGACATGAATGCATGATTTTCAAATGACATACACATTTAGCATGCTAGGAAAGAAATAATGTGATGTAAGCATATAATTTCATTCACTCTAATTAATTCTTAAATACAATCATATGAAGTAAGATCATTTAAAGAGAATCAAAAGTTGTTTAAAGAGACTTTCATTTTGTTTTGAGTTTGATTTGAATTAGGAAAGTGTGAGAAGGTTTCCTGGTCTTTACCCATTCCCATATGTGTGTATTATTTTAGTTTAATTTTTAGGTGATTAGATAATTTTAAGCTTTGGTTAGGTTAAGGTGCAGATTAAGTTCATTAATTGCCCCTTACCTATACCACTTTAACATATTTAATCAAAAAATTATGAGCCAATATTTGACATAAAATCACAAGGAATTTAAATCAGCAATGCATCTTTGGACAGAAAGGTACCTAATGCAATTGGCCCATAATTAATGATTAATTAAGCTAAATGGTTTAATTCAAGTACTTTCACAACCCTTCCCACACATGTGAGTTAGGTTTAATTTCCTTAAGTTTACTTAGGTTATTGAACACCTCAAGCATCTACCCAAGAAGGATTAGTTAAGTTTCGGATTAATTTTGGTTTTGAGAATTTGATTTGATTAATTAAGTAAATCATTAGTGAATTAACTTAATTAGATTTGAATTTAAGGAAGAAAGGGGTTTAGGAAATAGCTTAAGAAAATCCCAAAATCATTCCATAAACCTCTAATCACTAAACAATGTTTAATCTTAATCAAAGGAATTAAATCACTACTTACATGCTTAATTAAGCTTAATTACATTAAGAGAGTGATTAGGGGTTCATTAATTAATTTTCCCAATTAACTCATTCATAAATTCCAAGAAAATTAAGGGAGGTAGAAGTCATCCCATTAAACATGCTTGAGAAGTTTGGAATTAATTAATGAAGTCATTAGGGAGTAATTAGGGTTATTAAGTTTTCCAATAAACCCTAATTAAGGAAAATCAACTATTCAAATTCAATTAGAAACAATTTTTTTTGGATTCTCCTCTAAATTATATTTAAAATGAACTAGAGTTTAAATTTTTTAAATTTTTCTACAATTAGTTTTGAATTTAGAAAGTTTCAATTTATTTAAGTGATTTTTATGAATTTTGTGAATTTTTTTTATTAAAATAAATCATTTGACACTCAAAATTCAATATCTTTTAATCGAGAGATTATTTTGACTTGAAATTTTTATGGTAGATGTATTTTAACATTGCTTTTAATCTATGAAAATTTCAACTTAATCTGACATATATTTTTGGTTTAACAAATGACATTTGATTTTTACTAAAACTTAAATTAAGCTCAAAATATTTAGTAAAATTTTGGGATTTTGCATTTTTTGGATTCCTCTTAAAAAGACAAATCAAACAAGCCCATGTTTGCAATTTTTGATTAAGTATTTTATTTTCTATGAATTTTGAAGTTTCACGTGATTTAAAGTAATTTTTTAAAGCAGAAAAATCTAATTTTTGTATTTAACACAGTCAGCATGCCACACGATTTAACGCTGGCACCATGTGGCACGCGCGTGCCACATGGTACCGTGTGATTGGTGCATGAAGTTGCATTAGCCTTTTGAGTCAGAAATCTAGTAAGCGCACAAGATGGTGACTGTTCAATCACCATCCGACAAATCGATGGTCCGTGATCATCAATGATTGACGATGATCCGAAAGTAACGAATGCGAACCGCATGATCGGATGGTCTATATCACATCAAGCGATTCAAAGGTTCGGATTGCTCCATCTGACTCATTTTCACATTGATTCACTTTAGAAAAATTCTATTTTTAATTGAGATGATTTAAAGTAAAAATGTAGGATTATCTAGGGTAGATTCCTAAAAATCGTGCAAAAAACCATCACAAAATGAGGGTTCCTAAGGCCGGCTAAGGTTTTTTTGAAGGTTTCCTCATCGGGGATGATTTTCGATGACGGTGATGACTTGAGCATGTTGTGGAGTAGGGGAAGAAGCCTTGGACTGAGCTTAGATCCTCGCCTTCACATCGAAACAAAGTTTCCTCCCGTGATCATCATTTTCTCACCGAAAACCACTTAGTTTTGATGTATTTCTCTCCAAAATGAAGTGGGGGTGATTGCCAATGGCTTTGGGAGCTCTAGGAGAGGGAGAATGAGAGGAATGGGGGGTTTTTTCAGTCACAAATGCCTTGGAATGAAAAGTAAATGAAAATGAACTTTTTATTTAAAATTTTGGCTCCAAAATCATGTCATTTGGCTTGGGGTGGTTGGGAATGGAAGAGAATCCTCCTAGGTGGCTCCCTATGGTTGGCTAAGGCATGAAAGTGGCTGCCATGAAGGACAAATGGGTGTCATAGCCAAAGGGAGGTGAGTGTCCTTCATGCCAAGTGTTCCAATGAGAGAGGTGAGGTGATTTCATCTCCCTATGAGTCATGGTTGTCCCACAACCACACTCCTTGGGTCAAAAAATCAGTGTCCTTGGGGCCTATGTGGACCAATGGATGAAAGTGGTCAAGAGAAATGACCACTTGGAAAGTGTATTTTTCTCATGGGATGCCCTTGAGCCAAGGGTTAAGTGGTCATTTAGCATTGAATTTGATTTGGGCAGATTTGAAATGAGTCAAAAATAAGTTGGACTAAATTTCATGTCAATTGAAGTTCATTTGGTTCAATTTGGGTTAATTTGACCATTTGGGTCAAATCGGGTCAAAATAGGTTAGGTTGACCAATTTTGTCAAATTGGGTCAAACCAAGAGTTGGGTAAAGTTCAAATGACTATTTGGAGTATATTGGTTAAATTGGTTTCAATTAATTAGGTTTAATTTGGATTTTGTTTAATTTGAACATTTAGGTCAATTTGGACTACGTTAACCGATTTGACCCAATTGGCCAAATTGGCTTGAATTATGGCTTAGTTTGGATTTGGTTGATCATTTAGAGTATATTGTAGGCTTTGGTTTCAATTAATTTTGGTTTGGTTTAATTTTGGCTTGATTTGACCTTTTAGGTCAAGCTGGGTTCATGGTCAACTGGGTTAGGTTGGGTCTAGTTGGCCAATTAATTAAATTGAGTTTAATTAAGGCTTTGGTCAAGTTTAATAATCACTTTGGAGTGAACTTGAGCCTTTGGTTGCAATCAATTTATTTTAGGTTGCAATTTGGCTAGTTTGGGTTCATGTGAGTTAAAGGGTTGACTTGGTCAATGGGCTAGGTTGACTTGGTTTGACCCAATTCATGACAATTGATTAACCTATGATGATCAACAAACATGACATGAAGTTTAGATTGGCTTAATTCACTTTGATTTGGATTGAATTAAATTTTGATTCATGTAGGTCAAATTGGCCACTTTGGGTCAAGTGAGCCAATTGGGTTTAGTTGGCTTGATCAAAGCTTGATTCAAGTTAGGTTGAACTCATATATGGATTTATGATTGATTTATAAATCCATTTGCAAGATATTTGAAGTCAAATGGGTTTTGATTCATTTGATAATTTCAAGTCAAAAGAGTGAATATGGGTTTTGATTTGGGTTTGATTTTTGAATTTAGTTTTAGTTTGATGATTGGAGTTGTGTTTATATTTGGTTTCATGATTGAGGGATTGATTGAATCATGAAGAAAAATTAAGGGTTTAGCTTGATTTGAGTTTGATTTGGCTAAGTTCAAGAATTTGACTTCAAAGGCTTAGGTTGGATTTTAGTTGAATTTCAGTTTAAGTTTTGAATTTGGTTTTGGATATTTGAATTTAAATTTCATTTATATTTGTGAATATAAATGAAAATATAAGTGGGTTATGAGAAAATTTCTTGAATTTGAATTGATTTGGATTTTATTTGAGCTAAGTCCATAAGATAGAATCAAAGGGCTTAGGAAATATTTTTTGGAATTTGAATTCAGTTATGGATTTCAATCAAGGGTTTCAATTATTTAGAATTAATTCATGATTTGAAAAAATTCATTGAAATTGGTTCAAGGTTTGATTTGGAGTTGAAGTTGATATGAGTTTGGAGTTTGTCTTGAAAGAATGAAGTGAGGATTTGGTTCAGACTATAGGGTAGGTAAATTTTTCCTAACACTGCTAAGGATGACCTACTCCTATGGCTAAACCTTCTAAGTCTCTAAGGTTAAGTTAAGTGTTCACCTAATCACTAAAAGTGTCTTAAGACTAAGGAAACTCTTAAAGTCTAAGAGAAGTCCTATGTCAAAGATGGAGGGGTTGAGAGCTCATTCTAAAAATGAGGTCAATAGGGTCAAGTTGACCAATTTGACCCATTTGACCTATTTAGTTTAGGTTATGGGTTGGCTTAGGTTTCATTGGTCATATGAAATGGATTGGTATCTTTGTTTCCAATCAATTTGGTTTATATTTGAGTTTGTCTCAATTTAACCTTTTAGGTCAAGTTGGGTTCATGGTCAATTGGGCTAGGTTAGGTCTAGTTGGCCAATTGAGGCTTTGGTCAAGTTCAACAATCATTTTGGAATGAACTTGACCCATTAGTTTCAATTTGGTTTAGATCAAGTTTTGACACATTTTGACTTTTACATTAAATTGGCTCAACTTGGGTCAAGTGGCCAATTGTAGTAGGCTCAAATGTTGACTTAGTCAAGTTCAAACATTGTCATGAATGAGTTTTGATCGATGGTTTCAATAATTTGGCCTATGGTAGATTTTGTGGTTTCATTTTTTGGCTAAGTGGTAACTTGGCCAACCTTTAGGTTTGATTTTGTTTGACCCAATTTCAGTGATTGATCATCTTATGATGATTGTTGCTCTCAATGTGAGGCTTAGGTGGGCTTAGTTCAATCCAATTTGGTTAGGATTAGAACTTGGCTCATAAGGGATACTTTAGGTCACTTTGGGTCAAGTGACAGGTCAAATAGCTTTTGATTTGAGTTTGATTGAACTCACATATAGACTTATGATTGAAATATAAATCCATTTGCAAGTGGTTTGAAGTCAAATGGGTTTTGATTCATTTGACAATTTCAAGTTCAAAATGGTGAACATGAGCTTGACTTGGGTTTGATTTTTGAATTGAGTTAGGGTTTGGTGATTGAAGTTTATGTTTATATTTGGATTCATGATAGTAGGATTGATTGAATCATGAAGGAAAAAAAAATCCAGGCTTTGGCTTGATTTGAATTTGATTTGGCCAAGTTCAAGATTTTTTGACTTGAAAGGCTTAGGTTGGCTTTTGATTGAATTTGAGTTTAATTTTTGGAGTTGGTTTTGGTTGTTTGAATTTATATTTCATTTATATATGTGAATATATATAAAAACATGAATGGGTTATGAGAAAATTCCTTGAATTTGAAGTGATTTGAACTTGATTTAGGCTAAGTCCTTAAGAGGAAATTAAAGGACTTAGGAAATGAGAATATAAATGGGTTGTGAGAAAATCTCTTGAATTTGAATTGATTTGAATTAGGCTAACTCCTCAAGAGGGAATTAAAGGACTTAGGAAATGTTTTGAGCTTGGAATTTCAATTTTGGATTTAGTTTGATTGATTTGAATTTATTATTTATATATGTGAATAAAATGGATTGTGAGAAAATTCCTTGGATTTGAATTGATTTAGATTTGATTTAGGCTAAGTCTATGAGAGAGAATCAAAGGACTTAGGAAATATTTTGATTTGGATTTGAATTTTGATTGATTTGAATTTATATTTCATTTATATATATATAAATGAGAATATAAATGGTCATGAGAAAATTTCATGAACTTGAATTGATTTTGATTAGATTTAGGCTAAGTCCATAAGGGGAATCAAAGGACTTAGGAAATATTTTGAACTTGAAATTTCAATCATGAGCTTCAATCATTTGTTTCAATAATGAATTTCAATCATTTGGAATTGATTTGAGTTTGGAGAAAATAAATTAAGTTGGAATTGATTTAAGTTTGACTTCAAGGAAGGAAGGGAGGTATTTGGTTCAAGCTATAGGATAGGCAAATTTTCTTGACACCCTTAAGGCATGACCTATTCCTAGGGCTAAATCTTCTAAGTCTCTAAATGGTGTCGAGGTCAGATCAAAATGCAACAAGAGGAGGGCCGAGAGCCCATCCCAAAATGATCAACAAGAAATCCAAACAAAAACCAAACATACAAGAAGGAATTTACTTATGTGAAGGTGGATAGAAGTATGTGAACCTTCCACTGGGGGAAATAGGTTCAAGTCATCCATAAGGGGATGGGAGGTTTGATTTAAGTCTCACTGGGGAGAGTGTTGACATCATTTTTAGGATGAGCTCTCAACCCCTCCATCTTAGAAATAGAACTCCTCTTAGACTTTAAGAGATCCTTAGCCTTAAGACACATCTAGTGATTAGGTGGACACTCAACCTAGTCCTAGAGACTTAGAAGAGTTAGACATAGGAATAGATCATACCTTAGGGGTGTTAGAAAAATTTGCCTACCCTGTAGCTTGAATCACATTCATCCCTTCCTTCAAGTAAAACTCCAAATCAAATCAACATCAAATCTAAACCAACTCCAGCCTAATTGATTTTTTCAAACTCAAATCAATGCCACATGATTGAAATCCAAAATTCAAATTCCAAATCTTGCCTAAGTCCTTTGATTTCCTTCATGGACTTAAATCAAATCAAATCTAAATCAATTCAAATTCATGAAATTATTCATAATTCATTTATATTCTCATTTATAATCACATATATAAATGAAATATAAATTCAAATCAATCAAACTAAATCCAAAATTCAAATTCAAATCACAAATCTTTCCTAAGTCACTTTGATTTTCTCTTAAGGACTTAGCCTAGATCATGTTCAAATCACTTCAAACTCATGAAATTTTCTCATAACCCATTTATATGCTCATTTATATTCACATATATAAATGAAATATAAATTCAAACAACCAAAACCAACTCCAAAAATTAAACTCAAATTCAATCAAAATCCAACCTAAGCCTTTCAAGTCAAATTTTTGAGCTTAGCCAAATCAACTTCAAATCAAGCCAAACTCTTGATTTTTTTTCATGATTTAATCAATCCTTCAATCATGAATCCAAATATAAATACAAACTTCGATCACTTAACCAAACTCAATTCAAAAAATCAAGCCAAAATCCATTTCATGTTCACCCTTTGAACTTGAAATTATCAAATGAATCAAAACCCATTTGACTTCAAACCACTTGCAAAATGGATTTATATTTCAATCATAAGTCCATATGTGAGTTCAATCAAACTCAAATCAAGCTTTGACCAAGCCATTTGACCCACTTAGGCTCACTTGATCCAAAGTGACCTAAAGTACCCTTATGAGACAAATTCTAATCCTAACCAAATTGAATTGAATCAAACTCACCTAAACCTTTCATCATGATCAACAATCATCATGAGATGATCAATCACTTATATTAGGTCAAACCAAGTCAACACATACCCAAAATGAAATCCAACATAGCAAAAATCCATGATAGGCTAAATTGATTGAAACCATTGATCTAAGTTCATTCATGATCAATATTTGAACTTGACCAAGTCAACATTTGAGCCTAACCTAGCTTAATTGGCCACTTGACCCAAGTTGACCCAAGTTGACCTAAAAATTCAAAATGTGTCAAAACTTGATCTAAGCCAAATTGATTGAAACTAATGGGTCAAGTTCATTCCAAAATGATTGTTGAACTTGACCAAAGCCCCTAATTGGCTAACTAGACCCAACCTAGCCCAATTGATCATGAACCTAACTTGACCTAAAGCGTCATATTGAGCCAAATTCAAACTTAACCAAAATTTATTAGAAAAGATACCAATCCCTTTCATATGACCCAAACCTAAACCTACCCATGACCAGCTCAAATAGGTCAAATGGGTCAATTTGGTCAACTTGACCCATTTGACCTAAATGAAATCATATGAACCAAATTCAAACCTAAACCAAATTGAATCAAACCAAATCCACCAAAATATTTCAAATGGTCATATGAACTTGACCCAACCCTTCCATTTGGTCATCTTGACCTAAGTTGACCCATTTTGACCTAAATGGGTCAATATGAGCCAAATCACATCAAACCAACTCCAAATTCAATGAAACTTGGCCAAACCTATTTTATCATCATATCAGACATACCTAAATGGAAATCAAGGTCAAATGATAATTTTACCCCTATGCCATAGGGTAAATTTTGACCAAATCCTTTTAGAATTTGGTCAAATCCTCTCCATACCAACTTGGCACTCTCTTAGTGGATCAAGTGAACACTAGGGAGGGTGGTGCACCCAACCCAATGGGTTTGGGTCAAACCAACCCAGCCTAATGGCCAAAACAACTCTCCCCTTGAAATGGCCACATGGGAATCATGCCTGCACTTATTTTGAGCACATAGGGAATTCACCATTCCACTCCTCTGGCCAAACCGAATTCAATGACGCATCTAATATTAACAAACTCACTAAATCAAGGTAATTGATCAAAAATGACAAGCTCTTATTCGATAATCTGATTGCCCAAGGGGGTGATATACTCCCCCTTATTCAATTAAAATTACACATTCTTGAATTTGATTGAACCTAGGGAAGTCAGAGAAGCAATTACTCAGCCTCCTCAAGCTTCATAAAGTGAAATCAAACTTCATCTTCTAGATTTTCATAGTGTGAAAATATGGGAGCTCCACTGAAAACCAAATTCACTCCAACCTCAAAACCAGTGCAATTCCCTTTGCACACTCCCTCAGGGACCCCAATCAAACTCACCCAAGCTCTTTCCTAAGTTTCTAAGGTAAGGGAAGAGCCATCTTGATCAAGATCGAGCTCAAGGCAAAAGGGAGTTGGTCCATAGAGGCATCCACTCAATTTCAAGAGCTCAATCCTTCAGCGATGCTTTGTCTCAACTAGACAAAGCTTCTCCAAGGGAATCGAGCGTTAGTGATCACCTCTAGTGAGGTTATTCATTTTTCAAGCTTAATATAACTATGGTTTGGAGCTTTGTAAAGTGAATGTTAATCCCATAGAATCTTAGCCATTAGATGTGATCTAGGTTGCATGTTGATGGTGTGGGTTGAGTTTCATCCCAATATGAGCTCAATTGAGCTCGGATCATGGCTTCAAACATCGACGGTCTCCATGGCTCACAAGGATGAATCTCTGGCCATCCATCCACACATTTTGCATGGATGATCGAGATTACAATGCGTAATATCCATATTTTCCTCCCTTAGATTCACGGCTTTAATCTCAGTCATCCCATCCTTGATCGAAAGGCTGAGGAGAAAGTGCATACCACAGCCACCACGTGACACTATGATGTGACAGGTTAAATACCCAATCCCATCATGCCATGTGTAAAGCGCATGTTGCGTCAGCGGTACACGTAACGCTGACAGGATTAATAATGTAATTAAAGATTAAATAATTTTGAATTAATCACCAAACCTTCTAAAATTCATATCTAAGTTTAGAAAAAAATATGAAATAAATTTCATATGAAAGATAATTGAACATAGAATATTCTAAAAGTAATTTCAATGGATTTTTAATAGTATTTTTATGTGAATTTGGGTTTTAATGGGGATGTTATTTTTCTAATTACCCTCTAATTACTTCTCTGCTTAATCCCAAACTTTTTGTCCTTAATTAATTGGATGACTCCTACCTCCCTTAATTTTCTTGGGATTTATTGGTGGCTTAATTAGGGGAATTGCTAGTTCATTCCTTTATTACTCCCTTAATATAATTAAGCTTAATAAGGGCATAATTAGTGGTTGAACCCTCTGATTGAGTCAATTAAGTTTTGATTAAGTGAATGTGTGGTTTAGGGAGTAATTTTGGGGTACTTTCCTTGAGATATTCCCTAAACCCCTTTTCCTCCTTAATCCATCCTTAATTAAGGGTTAATTTACTAATTACCCCCTTAATTAATTTCATAAAATTATAAAATCTTCTTGAACTTAATTGATCTATCTTGGATATATTCTTAGGTGTTTAAGAGCCTAAGTATATTAAGGAAATCAAAATCCAACTCACATGTGTGAGAGGGTGATGAAATTACTTAAGTTAAACCCTTTAGTTTAATTAATCACTAATCTGGAGCCAAATTGCATTAGGCCTTTTCTTCCTAGGTGCATTGAAAATTTATATTCTTTGTGAGGTTTTATGTCATCTCATTGGCTCATGATTATGTGGTTAAATATGCTAAGGTGGTATAGGTAAGGGGTAATTAATACACTTAATTCATATCTTAACCTAATCAAAATATAAAATGGATATAATCATCTAAAAATTGAACTTAAACATCATACACATGTGGGAATGGGTTAAGAACAGCAAACTCACCTCATACTTTTCAAATTAAATCAAACTTAATTAATCACCAAACCTTCTTTAAAAATAATTTGATTTGCTTTAAGCTTTCATATTTCATAAGATTGTCTTTAGGAATTAATTAAGATGAATGTGTTTACATGCTTTCATTATTTTAGTTCCTTCCCAACATGCTAAATGTGCATATCATATGAATTTCATGCATTCATTCTTTTGAAAAATCAAAATGAAAGTGAAATGTTTCTTTTATGTCAAATTGCATGTTTTAGCTAAAATAGAAATATGAGTGGCTATTATCACTATTAAATCCAAATTATTTTCAAAATATATGAATCAATTATCAAAAATGAAAGTGTGTTACTCATATTTTATTTATAATCTTGCATGTGAGTAAAATATAAGGGTGTGCTTAGTGTAGTTTTCCTTCTCCCCTGTTTTAGTATAGTTTTGAATAGGATTGGGTAAAGTGTTTAGTTCATTTGAAAAGAACCTAACACTTGCTTAATTTTATTTCCTATTCATTCCTATGCTATTACTTAAGAAGGATATCTACACTTGTGCATATAAATTGCATAAACAAAACAAACAATCAAGTACAAACTTTTGCATTTTTTTTCTTTTCCATTAATTTCTTTTGTACATATGCTTGTTGTATTTAAGGAAACTAGTATATTAGTCTGGACAACCCCAGGGTTGTGAGGCTTTAAATATCCCTAAGTAGGTCTTGTACCTTCTACCCCTAGTTAACAATGGCATCGTACTCACTTATGCCTTTCATACATTCATGTGTGCATGTGAAAATTGGATAAGAAACCCCTTTTCTACTTAATGAAAATTATGCATCATAAGAATTCAAATTTTCTTAAGTAAAATACTTAGCATTCATTATAAAGTGTGCTAAACACTCTCATTTGTATGTATATATATGCTTAGAATTTATTTATATGCATGTTATACATGTTGGGAAAGAATGAAGTGATGTATGCTTTGTGAATTTAGTTCACTTTACTTAATCTTATAAGTCTTTCTTTTCTAATAGGTTTATTAGAATTGATCTAAACTTAGGATTAATAACAAAACACATAATTAAACATATGAATACACTTTAGAAATTAAGGAAAGAGAAATTTTTCCTCTTAGTAATTAATTATAGAATTCATCCAAACCAAATAAAAATACAAAATAAAATCAACCCAAATCAATAAAACAATTTAAATGAGACCACCCTTCTAAGTTGAACTTTTTCACACTTAGAAAATCCTAACTTTAAAGCCTAGCTAAGCATACTACATAAACCTTACATGGAACACACATTAGGCTAAGTCACCACTTCTAGACCTATGGTTTAATATTTGCTTTTATTTTATAATGTGATGTTTTAATCTGGATGTTAGGGTATATGTGCATAGAATGAATGGTAGGATGATTTAGTCTAATCATTATCTTCTATAGGGGATTGTGCTTGCACTTTAATAAAAATGTAACTGCTTTTACTGTGCAGGTTGCTTATACCCTTAAGCATAATCCAAAATAGGCCATGTGGACTTGGTTACCCATGTGTGGGGTGCTAAGTCCAAGTTGTTTATATACATGCTTGGGAATGTGTGGTTTTTTTAGTTAATCTCTATTTTGTAGGTTTTAGTTAGATTTACTTTTCCTTTTTCATGTAATTTTGCAATTAGAATTTTGGAATGATTGTTATGGGGTATTAGGATGAACAATGGTTGTTAGACTAAGTCTTAGGCACCATGGGAAGCCTTTGGAGCATCCACATTCTAACCATTCAAAAAAAGGAACCAAAAGAAGAAAGAAGAAAAAAAGAAGAAAGAAGAAGAATGAAGAAATGAAGCTTGAAGACCCCCATAACAATGAATTCCTTGCTTAATTGTACTTAATTCATTTGTAATCAGGGTTGTATAAGGGTAGACCTCGGCTACCCAATTTTTTTTGGGTTTGTGTGGTGGTGCCTGACCAAAATAACCTCTTATTCTTTTGCATTAGCTTTATAAATTGATTGATGATTTGTTTAGCTTGTGAATTAAGATGACATCATTTTCCTAGTTTCTTCCTTCCTTGATGTATGGCCTAGACGTGGATTGGGCTCTTAGGAAAAAATAAATCTTCTACCAAATTAACCAATTCAAAACTAAAATAAATTATTTATAACCTCTTCTAAAGCTTAGGCTAAAAATCAAGATAAAAGAATTAGCACCCTTTAGTTGGATGAGTATTTCTTTTATAACATCATGCACAAATGCATATTATTTTCACTCTTGATTAGAGGGCTTCCACCTTTGCCAAAAAAACTTGGCTTGACCTTTGAGAGCCATGGAGGAAACACACCTCTTCTCTTCTCGCTGATTTTGGCCAATAATCTTACTTCTCATGCATTAGGCATATGAATCCTATAAGCCTGAGTAAAATGATTATAAAAAAAATGAAAATAACATGTAATATGATTTGCATTATATTTAGGTCATTTGAAGCATGCCCTTACATGATCTAGTATCTTTAAGGAGTGAGTTTAAGGATTTAGTCTCTTTATAAATAAATAATAGCCTAGCTATCTTCCATAAAGCATATGACTTGCCTACATGAATTTAAAATTGTAAGAGGAGTTAGTTGGTGGCCACCCCCAGGCGGTTGTAAGTCCAAGCAGTCGGGTGATTTATTCTCTCTTGTGGAGGTAAACCAAATACCCATTATCACCTTAGATTTAGGTCATGCTCTTGACCCTCTCTAAAGCTCCCTAGATTTAGGTTCTGAGGTTATTTCTCCCTTCTATGGGCCATAAGCATAAATCCTCACCTCCTAGGCATTTCCATAATCTTGTGTTGTGGAATCATAAGCCCTAAACTTCTAATAAAAAGTGACTCAAATGAATAATTCAATTTCAAAAATACAAGGCCCAATCATAGTATAGTTTCAGATGCTTGCTAGGTTTTCTAGCATCGTGAGAATTTCCTACTCATCTTCCATTGGCTTTAATAATAACTCACTCTCTTTGATAAATCCCATTTAATCTTCCAAAATAAACTAATCGATTGATAATCTTGCCTATTGAAATCTTTGGAGACAATAATCATTTACCTTAATCAAAAGTATTCCTAAGGGATCTCATTCCTTAGGACATAATTAACTATGGGGACTTGCCCCTGTAGGGAACATAATGAACCCGGTTTAAAATAAACCCTACTTTACTTTTCTGTAAAGTGAGAATCTTTACACATACAACCCATTGTCCTTAGGAGTTCTTGTTGAGGTGATTAGCTCCATTATAGGGTGGTGATTTCTATCTTTCGAGATAGTACACCTCTCTTCAATGTCATACTCGATTACCCTCAATAAGAATATCTACGGATCTATGTGGTGTCAAAAATGCAGAAGAAGGAGATGTATATTCCTATCTTCATTTTATCCTGCATAAAGTGAAGATGGAAGTATGCTTATCCATTTAGAAATTCTTCTCTTATAGAAAATTTCACCACAGAGAGATATCGATTTGATTCAATTTTTAGTTTGTTTAATTATGTTTGTTTTAATTCCACCGAGGATAGAAAAGTGAACTCTCCACTAGGGAGGCAAGTTCAAGTCATCCACAAATTAGGGGTTGCAAAATCTGCCGAGGGATTAGAATTCTAGGTTCGCTGGGGAAGTAGAAATTCTTGCATCTCACTAAAGAGAACTAAAAGATTTTGATTTGGATTGATTGATTATTTTTTTTAACTCCACTAAGGAAGGAAGGTTGAATTTGTTTCAAATTTTTTTAAAATTTGGATTTTGAAATGGACCCTGTTGGTTTGCGATGGATCGCACTGAGTAGGAGCCATTAAGGTCTAGACCTAATTCAGATTAACCAATCCAAAGGGATAGTCTACTAACCACATAGTAGGACTAACTGACCAAATGGATGCTTTTTAGTGTGAAGCAGCTATACTTAGGAAGAAAGCATAATAGACTTACATCCTCCAAAGTAAGGACCGATTGCTGGGATGACCTGTTGGCAAGGTAACGGATCAAACCCAACCAAGGGCTAACTATTGAGTGAATGTTGCTAAGGGACTTAGATCAACTTAAAGATAGACAAGATTAATTTTATTTTTAGATTTTTTTTATGGGTCCCATTAGTTCACGATGGACTACACTAAGTAGGGGCCATGGTTTCCTAGGCTTAACTCAGATTAACCAATCCAAAGGGAGTAGTCTATCAACCATAAGGTAGGACTATCCAACCAAAGGGATGCCTTTCAGTGTGCAATGGTCAAGTTAGGAAGAAAGCACGGGGACTCACATCTTCCAAAAAAAAGAACCACTAGCATGATCGGTTGCTTTGGGCAACAAATCGAACCTGACCTAGGGCTGACTATTGAGTGAATGTCATTGGGGACTTAGATCATCTCAAAGATAGTCAAAGATTAATTTTATTTTTAGATTTATTTGGATGGATTCTGTTAGATTGCACTAGATAACACTGAGAAGGAGCTTATATAAGCCTAGACCTATCTCAAATTTACTAAACCAAAGGGAGTAGCTTCCCAGCCAATGGGAGAACTATCTGACCAAAGGAATGCCTTCCAGTTTGCAATGATCAATTCAAGGGAAGAAAGCTCAAAGACTCACATCTTCCACTACAAAAGACCACTGGGGTGATTGGTTGCTTTGGGCAACAAATCAAACCCGACCTAGGGCTGCCTGTCGGTTTGTGATAGTCATGCTAGGAAGAATGCATCATAATCTTACATCTTTCAAAGCAGAATGACTATCGGCTACTTGTGAAAAAATAGATTGAACCAGACCTAAGGGCGACTATAGAGTGAGTACCAACCTAGGGATTTATCTCAACTCAGGTAGTCAAGCAATTCCTATAGGGAGTTCTGCTGACATTGCCCTAAAGATAGAATGCCTGTTTGAGAAAAGGGTGGCCCTTTGAGGGCTTAAATTCCTAATCCACAAGCAAATATTTTTGTTTGCTTATTTATTTTATTTATCATGGACCCTATTAGTTTGTGAGGGATCAAACTAAGAAGGAGCTTATATCAGCCTAAACCTATCTCAGATTTATTGAACCAACTGAGAATCTATGCATCAGCTGAACAAATTCTCCAACCACTTGGGTGACTTTTAGGAGAGGGACTGTCCAATCCAAGAGTAACACGGATAGTGCCTAAATCGGGTTGCAAAGAATGTGATACAAATAGAATGCCCATAGAGAGAGGGGCTGCTAAAGGCTTAATCCAAAATTCTGGAGAAGAAGACATGGTTAGTCATATGTCAAATAAGTATTCGGTTGCCAACTCCAGGAGAAAGCACGAGGGGACTTATCCTAAACCTCAAATATACTCGACCTAGTTAGAGGAAAGGGTCCTCTAGGGCCTCTGGAGGACTTACCCTAAACCACAAATATGCTCGACCTAGTTAGATCATGATGATTAATTCAAGAAGAAAGCTCTGGGACTCACTTCCTCTTAAACAAAATCAACATGAGGTAGCTTACTAGTTGCACAGTGAAGTCTACCATACTAACAAGGTGCTCTTTGGTTTGTACTGGTGAAGTTAAGAAGAAACCGTAACGACTCACATCTGCCAAACAAGGAACCACTAGGATGACATACTAGCGAGGTAGCATGTAAACATGACCTAGAGCAGCTAATGAATGAGTGCCACAAGGGCTTGCTCTCACATCAAAATAGCCCAAGACAAAATATATGTGTTTGTTTGTGTGCTTGTGTTAAAGGGAATAGGATGCCGCTGGGGGACTCTTACACCTACCTAAAACACACTGGAGATTTTGATGAAGTGGTGCCACGAGTGGAAAATGGGATTTCCAACTGAGAAAGGATGTCTCTTGGGTTCTCTTACACCTAATTTAGTTGTGCTAATCGAAACAGGAAACCTCTTAGGTTCTCTCACACCTATTTTGGTAGCACTGGGAAATGTGTTTGATTGTGTTTGTGTTATGAAAGAGGGAAATGATGCCACTAGGGGACTCTTACACTTACCCCAAACACAGAGGACAAACAAACAACATTTCAAAAAAAGAGAAGATTTTAATGAAATGGAAACAGATTTTTGTTAATTGATAGAATTATTTTCAAACATAATTTGTATGAGTAATATTTCTTCAAATAGAGCCCATTAATTAGAAGCATCAGGTGTTCCCCTTTACAATGAATAAGCTGATAAGATCCTCCTTGGTAGGCCTTCTCTATGACATAGGGGCCTTCCCAAGTGGGTTCAAACTTGCCCCCATCTTTCGACGGGCAATAATTGGTCTTCATAGGACTAACACAAGTTCTCCTACTTGGAAAGACTTAAGGTGGACCAACTTGTTGTGAGCTTCAATCATTTTGGCCTTGTACAACTCGAGGTTTTGGCATGCCCGTAGGCGACTCTCCTCTAAACCTTCGAGCTCTTCTGTCTGTAATTTTGCATTTTGCTCTGTAGTGATCTTTCTACCCAATGATATCCTTAGTGATGGGAGTTGAACTTGTAAAGGTAGAATGGCTTGACCATACACTAAGGAAAAATGGGATAGGTGAGTTGGAGTTAGGTATGTGTGAGCCCATAGGCTTCAAACTACTCATTCCACTATCATTTATTATCATCAAGAGTCTTCTTTAATATTTGGATGAGAGTTTTGTTGAATGCTTCCTATAAGCCATTTTCTCTGGGGTAGTAGATGGTGGAGTATCTCCAATCTATACCATCTTTTTTGGAAAAGCTTTTGAATGCAGTACCATTATCGAATATAATTTGTCGAGGCACCCCAAACCTATATATAATATGGTTCCTGAAAAATTGAAGCACATGCTGAGTTGTGACCTCTAGTGAGATTGCCTCCCTTGGAAAAGTAGTCGGTGGTAGAATGAACCGATGACCCTTGAAGAAGGAGGATCGATCAAACCCACGATGTCGATCCCCCCAAATGGCCATGAGGCCAATGTAGGGTGTAGAATGTTGGGTGGTTAATGTAGGACCACTCCGTGTACCTGACACTGATGGCATCTCCTAGCTACATCCATGCAGTCTGTAATGATCGAAGGCCAATAGTATCCTAGTCTCTTGATCTTCATCTTCTTCCTTAGACCAAATTGATGTGCTCTAAATGGACTTGAATGTACCTCAGTTATAATGTTATGGGCTTCATATTTATCTAATCAACATAACCATATTAGGTTAAAGGACCATCAGTATAGGGTACCATCAATGAGAGCATAGGAGAGAGCTCTCTATTTCACCTAATGGGCTTGTGACTTCTCTTGAAGTAGTTTGCTAATGTTCAAATAGTCAATGAACAGTTGCCTCCAATCCAGGTCCTTGTCCTTATTGGCCACAATAACCTCCACCTCAAGAGAAAGTCTCTCGATGAGTTCAGCATCAATAAGGGATAGGACTTGTCTATTTTGGACCCTCATTGGAATGGACTCATCTTCCAGACATGCAATTCCTTAGTAAGTTTGGCCAAAGCATCTGCTATTGTGTTCTTTGCTCGGGGAACCTTGTAGATGATGACTTCAGGGATTTGGTCCAACAACTTCATGGTATACTCGTGGTAATGATGAAGCTTGGGTTTGATAACCTTGTGGGCCGATTGATGACTAGCGAGAATCCCTAAGATGTTAATGCTCGACTTGCGATAGCTAACCGATGTCAAAGCCTCATGCTCGACTTCATTGTTGGTGTAGGGATTAGAAAGATAATATGAGAATCTCATCACATCACGGTCAGGAGTTAGGAGAACTATTTCTACCCCTGCCTTTCTTGGAGTAGTAGATCGTGGTGCTTCCTCTTTATGAAAAGAAGCTGCACCATCAAAATACATCTCCCATCAACAGTTTTCAACCTCTCCTAAGTTCATGATTTGTTCATCAGAGAGGTCATCACTAAGTGAGGAATCAACAGGAAGTGGGTGTGCTACTAAGAAATCCACTAGTTCCTATCTTTTCACCGCACAGAGGGGTACAATTATAATATTGAACTATGAGAGAATCATGGACCAACATGCCAACTGTCCAGGTAATGTCAACCGTGTCATGAGATATTATAGTGGATTGATTCTTGAAATGAAGTTGACCTTATGAGAAAGCATATAGTGTCATAACTTTTGGGATGCAAAGATTAAAGCTAGGCAATGTTTATCAATAGGTGGATAGTTTGCTTCAACAGGGATCAGATGATAGCTGAGGTAGTAGAGAGCGCTCTCCTTCCCTACATCATTGGTTTGGGCCAACAAAGTGCCAAGGGAGTCATCTAATGCAGTAGTGTAGAGGATAAGTGGCTTGTCTAGGATAGGGGCTTGTAGAATTGGTGGCTTCACCAAATACTATTTGATGTATTTAAAAGCATGCTGGCACTTGTCATCCCACTTGAACTTAGCATCTTTTTGATAAGTGCTGAAAATGGCTTGCATCTCCCTAATAGATTGGAGATAATGCATCTTAGATATGCCAACTGCCCTTGGAAAGATCTGAGTTGAGTTAAACTTTTAGGGGGTGGCATTTCTAAGTAGCTTTGATCTTTTTTGGGTCTATCTCTATTCCTCGGTGTCAGACAACAAACCCAAGGAACTTCTCTGAAGCTACTCCGAATGCACACTTTAGGGGTTCATTTTGAGTTTGTATTATCTTAATCGTTCGAAAACTACTCTCAAGTCAAAGAGATGGTCTTCCTTTTCTTTGCTTTTGACTACTAGATCATCAACATAGCATTCAACTTATTGATGAATGAGTTCATTGAAAATCTGAGTCATGGACCGCTGGTATGTGGCACCGACATTTTTAAGGTTGAAAGGCATGACCTTATAACAATAGATTTCGATTGGGGTTCAAAAAGTAGTGTTTTTTTCATCCTCGGGGGCCATCTTGATTTGGTTATAGCCAAATGACCCATCCATAAAGGAGAATACCGCATGAGATGAGGCGATGTCCACCATTAATTCTGGTATAGGAAGTGAAAATTCGTCCATAAGGCATGCCTTTTTTAAATCCTTGAAATTGATGCATATGCAAATTTGGCCATTCTTTTTCTTAACTAGCATGACACTGGCTAACTATGTAGAATATTTTTCTTCCCTGATGAAACCAGCATCGATCAATTTCTTGATTTCAGAAATGACTTACTCTTTAATTTCTAATCGCATGCATTTTGAAGCTTACTTGATAGGGTTAGCGTTAGGGTCTATTGTTAGTTTATGGACTGCTACGTTAGAAGATAATCTGGGCATCTCTTCATAGCTCCATGTAAACCAGTCCTTAAACTCAGTCATCATCCTAACTAAGTCATTAGTTTTTTCTTCATTCAGTAGAGAACTAATGTATGTGGGGCGTGGATCTTCTTCTGCCTCGAGGTTGATTTCTTTGAGCTTATCGATAGTTGAATGAATTTTCTCTCCAAATTCTAGAGGCGCATCTTTAATTTGAATATCATCAGGATCATCTAAAGTTTCTAAACACACCTTCTCATAAGACTTAGTGTGTTTAGAGAAGATCCTATCAGACTCCAGATGATTGGTGACAACTAAGCAGTAACCAACATCATCGACTAAACCCACTGTACCAAATCCAAGTCTCGGTCTTGATTATGCATCCTTGCCTTTATTATTCCATAGCTTCTTGAAACACTCTAACCTGTGCCTAAACCATGTATAATGAATCAAACCTTTCTTTGCAAGATTATGAACACAAGGCGAGTACCAATCAAAAGGTAATTCCATTAAATCTTTAAATGAATTATCCTCAAGCTTTACATTACGGACTTGAGGATGATGATCCCAATAGACATTCATGGAAGACCTAGGGGTTTCCTTAACTACTAAACCTTCAACTTTTTGAGAAGAAAGTGTGGTTAGAGCTAAAGTTCCCAAATGCTGCCAAATTGTTTTACATAAACCTTATTCAAATATATTCATGCTTTGCTTGGAGGTCTGATCTTCATCACTATCTAGCTTAAGTGTCACCTCAAATGAAACCTGCTGAGAGGGGTTGGCTGGTATACTAGTCACATGAGACTTGTCCTCTAAGCCAGATTCCAAGTTTAAGTGAATAGCAGGGATACTCCTGTGAACTAGATCATGACCTCATTGGTGGCCAGGTCTTCCACCTCAACGCCTCTATTTCTACCTCCCTCTAGGTGGAGGTCAAGTCATTCTATCCATATGTCCATATGGTGGAACGAACTATGGGAGGAATGTAACATGCGGCTCTACCTCTTCCTCGGTGTCCCTTTCTTGCTCATTTGTACTTTCTTTCTTCTTTTCTTTTCTTTTATTTTTATTTTTAATTTTCTTTTTTTTTTTCTTTTGTACTTGAATTTTGGCCAAATTTGAGAATGGGTGTTTTTTATTTTGAGGAAGATAATAGGTCACATCCTCATATATCTTGACCACTCTAATTGAAAATGGCTTTTCATCTCCTTTGACATAATATTCGATTCCATCTCTTCGAAACTTGATGCACTGATGAAGGGAAGATGGAATCATCATGTTTTGGTGTATCCAAGGTCTACCGAGCAAAGCAATGAATGATGCATTCGAATCAATTATATAGAACTTGGCTTCAGTCTTCCAATCGCCTATTTCTGAAGGTAACACTATGGAGCCTAAAGCCATTTTTCCTTGTTCATTGAATTCTCTCAACATCATTTGATCTCCTCGAAGCTTAGAGATTTCAATCCTTAAATAGGTAAGGGTTTTCAGGCTCATAATGTTCACCGATGCACCTGGATCAACCAAAACCTTAAAAAGTCTGAATCTGCCCATATCCACTATGATGTAGAGGGGATGGTTGTGCTCCATGTCCCTCAAAAGAAGGTCTTCATCAGTGAATGTGACTCCTTAGGGCTTCTCTTGAATAATGTGCCTCCTCTCCAGTAGTAGTCAGCTGAGCTAAGCATATCTCTAGATTAAGAAGGGCCTTGATTGATGATTCCCCCCATCTCTTTGGATAATACAAGAGCATCATATATGCTTAGTTTAGCTGGCAACTTTCATAGGTGAGTGAGGATATTGTAATCAACTCTGGGCTAATCCTCCACAAGCATATCCATGGGTGGAGCATCCTGTGGAGGGGCTTCTTACTGGTTGGTACCAATGACTTGTTTAGCCTTATCTTGAGATGCTTCCCTAGGAGGTAGAACCTTGCCATTGTGGATGATAACTTTGGTGACTTCTTATGGCAGGTTAGTGGAAGATTCTACCTGCTCATCGGGTATACCTACAGCTTCTCTTATAGGACCCTCAAAATTAAATGATTCCAAGTCTATCTCAAGAGGTGAACCTATAGTATTTAGAAAAGGAAAGTCCATCTCTAAATCGAAAAGGGGATGATCATAGTTGTTATAAATATTTAGACTTGAAGAGTTTTCTAAAAGGGTAGAGTCAGACAACCCATTAGAAATGACGCAGATGTAATTCAAACTAGCTTTATTCCTCAATTTTTTAGATTTAAAAGGAGGTACATAGTAGAAATCTAGTAAAGTAAGTGGGGTGAGGGATTTGATGCCCTCATCCACTGATACAAGATGTCTACTAGAATAAGAGCTAGCTAGAGCAGGAGTGTCGGCTGAAGTAGTAGCTACAACGGTGGAATGGAGGTTGGGCTCGATCGGTGGTTACACTACTTGGCTAACTCGGGTAAGTATTGGCTGTTGTTACTGCTGGTGCTACTGCTGAGCTCCTACTTTCCCCAAGTTGTCTTTGGTAACTTGTGAACCTTCTTCATGTTAGAGGTTTGAGCTACCTCAAGCACTTATTAAGAAAGTTTCTTGATTTTAAAAATAATCTTCGAGATGTTTGGGATAAAGAGATATCCCAACCTTATTTTATTTTGAGAGGATCGCATGTATCCCCAAGGATTACCCTAACATAACTGGATGGTTATTCCACTATATATTCCTTAGGGATAACTGTAGCACCTGACTTGTAGCTATGCTCAAGCCAATATTTAAATATAAAGAAATCCTCCAAAACATGGTCTATCATGTGGTGGTAGTGAAAAAGTTAGGATCATTACTCCTGCCCACTTCCTCCAACTTTCTAAGCTCGAGTAGCTAAAAATCAGGTTTCTTTAAGAGCTTCTTAAAGATTTTCCTAACTACCTCCCTCTTAAATGAATAAAGCTTATTTAATTTATCCAAAAGAGTAGGTGGATGGTAGCTACTTGGGGGAGGGTATGTGTACCACTACTATGAGTATGGCTGAGGAGGAGGCACGAAGGTCGTGGAGGCTACTGTGGCAATCGATAAGATGGCCGAGGAAATGGTAGAAGAGGCGGAAGTGACAGCTGTGGACCTCGAGGTCTCTCATGCTAATCTCTGGCTGGTTGCTTCCCCTTATCCAATGCTGCTACTGCCCCTGGCTTCTTTTCATAGACTTTCTGCGGCTTTGGCTTTGATGACTGATCTTGAAAAGGCAACTGTTTGGCCTCTCCTTGTAGACTAGCCACCTTATTGATTAGCTTCTTAAATGTCTTGATGGTAAAACCTTTAAGCATGATGGAAACCGGGCCATGAATATTCTTTAATAGAATTTCAATAGCGTGTTGTTAAGATAGCTGTGATTTGTATTTCATACTAAAGTTATGACATCTAAGAATATAATCAATGAGGGACTCACTAGGGTATTGTTGAGCCATAACGTTATCACCCACAGTTACCCTTTGTCGAGCTTCAGTAAACCTCTTAATAAAGAGTTGCTCCAACTCAGCAAAAGTCTTCAATGAATCATTTGGGAGTTCAGTGTACCAATCAAAGGCTATGCCCACTAAGCTGCTGACAAGGAGACGGAATAATTGTGCATCGCTACCATCAACTTTACAACAGCTTTCTCTGAAGTGTGCTATATGCTAGCGTGAGTTCCCACTGCCATCAACGCTCTTTAAAGAAGGAGGCACAAAACCCTTAGGATACTGGATAGCATCAAATTCCTCTGGGTAGGGTCTACCCTTTCGAACTGATGATCTACCTTGGGCTTGCGCCAGTGCTTCCCTCACTTATTGTTCAACCATGAGTTTGATATCTTTTTTCTTGTATGGAGGTACTATCCACTACCTTTCTATACAATCTAGTGATGCCCTGCTATACTAGAGGTGAACTCTTGGGTTGACCCAAGACATGTAATAATTCAGGCTGACCAGTCTCCACAATGGAAGGATGTGCTACTAGAGCTTGATTCTGAAGTGATAAAACTACCACTAACAAATCCTCAAGCCCCTTCCCCATCCTATCAATTCGCTCATCCTTTTTTTTAAGTTGTTGAAGGAGGCGTTGGGTCGAATAGGCTGTATCATCCTATTTGGCCGCAACACCTTCCAAGCTCTAGTGATCCAGATATCAACAATTTGCACCTCTGCTAACTCTTCCAATAAATAATCTTCATTGGAATCAAAGCTAGCCTTCTCTTCCTCGAGGTCAGACCAGTCATACCCTAGGATTTCCTTCTTTTCAATGAGATACTATGCTACAATATCATCTAAGGAGCGGTCCGACTATGCTAGCACAAATGATCATGGCTGACTGGTGGTGGGATCATGTTCATGAATAGAGATACATCTGACCTCCCCTACTTCGAATACTTCTTGGAGATGCTCACAGGATACATGCTCATGGTTGTCAACATGGGTGGAGTGCTACTCTTGGGAGGATCTATCGCCATGGGGACAATGGAACTATCTCTTTCTCCCTCTACTGCTGCTACATCCATGATCTGCTGAGGTGGTGGTGGTGATGGTATGACTATGATACTATGAGGTCGCCACTCCTTCTTCACCACAACTAAAGTAGGAGGTGGAGTAGGAGAGCTCAGCCTCACCTTAGTCAACGGTGTAGATGAAATGGGATCTCTTGTCCATAGCCAGATTGGGGCTTTCTTTCCCTTGATGCTACCTTCATAGCTTTAGATGGAGCTGTGGAAGATGGAACTGTGGAAGATGGAACCTGCAATGGTGATGGTGGAGATGGAGTGGAATGGTGTGATGGATACAATACTAACTATTTCTATGCGGGGGATCCCCTCCAGTGATGGGTAGTACTAGTCAATAGAATACTATCAGTGTGATCGGTGTGGGTAACACGTTGATCAAGGAAATCTATGAGAGCAGAGGGTGTTGGCTGCCTAGAATACCTTCGCCTCTCTCTCCAAGTAACATGAACTAATACACGGGCCTCTCTGACCCTCTCTGATAGATATGCTCACCCACACTACGAGGAATAACTGATCATAAATCAAACTGGACACTGAACTCTAACCATTGTAGGCCCCACCAACATGGCACAAAACTATCCTGAGGCTGACATACGACCTCCTCCTATCTCTAGTAGGTGCCTCATACTGAACTGTAGGTGGAGGTGACACTATAATCCTTCTAACATCTTCCTCTCCATCAAATCTGGAAAGAGGATGAAACTTATTCTATGTAATCAAAGGAGAAACTACCCAGGGTGACTCCTCTACTACAACTTGAGAGATTGTCTCCATCTCCTTAACTATGTGCACATGATGCCGCTTGATCTTATGGCTCTTATATAGTGTTGAGTTCTACTGGGTGGAGCAGCATGGGAACTAGACCCTATCAAAGGAGACTATCCACGGCTTTAGCCTTCCCCTTAGAAGAAGCCAGTGAGTGGGTACTAGCCCTTATTAGGGCAGTATTGGGAATAATTGAACGTATGGGCACTAGAGCTGTGGCTGTTGTGAGAACCTCCGTCGTCTTCATCTTCAGTGAGAGAAATTCAGAATCTGAAGGCATCTCAACATGGATGATTGGCTTCTGGCTAGTCACCACATTCTTACTGACGGTGGTGATGGTTGCCCTTCACAAGTGATCCTGGTGCCCTAGAATCCTCGGCCAAAGTGTATCAAATGAAAATCGATATGGGAGGCAGCCCATCAAGGCCAAATTGATCCCAAAGGGGAAAGTGAGCACATACTTCTGAGCATCCATTTGCACTGTACTGAATTTGAGAAAAAGTTGACTAAGACTGAACTAGAATATTGTAATTGTTGGAAACAAACTCAAATCAAATTTTTGTTGTTTTGATATTTCGTTAACATTTTGAATGTGATTTAGAAGTTGAACCCACACTCAATAATTTGAATATGTTAAGTGGGGCTCATTGAATTTAGGAGAGATATTTTGAAAGAATTGGAGAGGATATTTTGAGTTTAGAATCCACTTCCAATAAATTTGTGTATGTTGAAAATGGGTTCAAATATTTTGAAGAGATTTTTGACGCTTACATTGGTTCATATTTTAATTTGATCTTTATGTTTGGAGACCCTTTATTTAACAAATTTGAATATGTTAAATAGAGGGTCAAATGATTTTGTTTAGGATTACTCATTTAGCAAATTTGGGTATGCTAAATGAGTTGTTTAAAAATAATTTTTTTCTTTTGCTTTGTTGGCCTCATTTCTAGAATGAGTTCTCAACTCCTCCATCTTAGACATAGGACTCCTCTTAGACTTTAAGAGATCATTAGCCTTAACAATCATCTAGTGATTAGGTGGACACTCAACCTAGCCCTAGAGACTTAGAAGAGTTAGCCATAGGAATAGGACATGCCTTAGGGGTGTTAGGAGAATCTACCTACCCTATGGCTTGAACCACTTTCCTTACTTCCTTCCTTCAAGTCAAACTCCAAATCAAATCAACATGAAACCCAAATCAATTTCAACTTAATTGATTTTCTCCAAACTCAAATCAATTCCAAATGATTCAAAACCATGATGAATTCTAAATGATTGAAGCTTATGATTGAAATTCCAAGTTCAAAATATTTTCTAAGTCCTTTAATTCCCTCTTAAAGACATAACCTAAATAAAATCTAAATCAATTCAAATTAATAAAATTTTCTCATAACTCATTTATATTCCCATTTATATTCATATATATAAATGAAATATAAATTCAAATCAATCAAATCAAACTCATGATTGGAATTCCTAAGTCCTTAATTTCCCTCTTAAGGACCTAGCCTAAATCATCTTCAAATCAATTCAAATTCATAAAATTTTCTCATAACTCATTTACATTCTCATTTATATTTACATATGTAAATGAAATATAAATTCAAATCAATCAAATCAAATCCAAAATTCAAGATCAATTCACAAATCTTTCTTAGCTCACCTTGATTTTCTCTTAAGGACTTAGTTGGAGAAAAATTCCTATATAGGGTCGCCTTTCAAATCTGTGGTGAGAAAAGAAAGAGGAGACTTTATAGAAATTCATCTTGGTAAGACACCACACAGATCCACAGATGTACTTATTCAGTTGATCGAATACATCATCAAGGAATAGTTTACTATCTTGAAAGACAGAAGTCACTCCCTTTAATGGAACCAATCACTTCAATAAAGACTCTGGGGCGATGGGTCATATGTAGAGACTATTCCCTACTTTACATGGAAAAGTAAAGCAAGATTTATTTTAAATCGTTGTTAAGTTCTACAGAGGCATACCCCATAGTTAATTAAATCTAGGGGAGATCCTTGAAAACTCTCAATTAAAGTACATGATCATTATCTCTGAAGATTTCAATAGGAAGGACTATCAATCCATTAGTTTGTGTTTAAAGACCAAATGGAATTGATCAAAAGAGGGAGTTATTATCGAAGCCAAGAATGGAAAATAAGTAGGGGATGCTCATGATGCTATAAAACCTAGCGAACCTCTCAAACTATACTATAGTTGGGCTTAATATTTTTTGAAATTGATTTAGTTTATTTGAGTTATATTTTTCATTACAATTTTAGGACTTAAGATTCCTTAACACAGGATTAAGGAAATGCCTAAGAGGTGAGGAATTATGATTATGGCCCACAAATGGGAAAAAGCAGAATATAAATAGGGAGCTTTTGGGTGAAAGCACAACCTAAATCTAAGGTGAAAATGGGTAATTAGTTTGCCTCCACAGAGAGGAAAACCACTGATAGCTTGGACTTACAACCGGTGGTCACTAACTCCTAAATTTAAAATGCATGTAGGAAAGCCTTATGCTTATGCAAGATAACTAGGCTGTTATTATTTAGAAAGAGACTAACTCCTTAAACTCACTCCCTAAAGAGACTAGATCATGTAAAGGGTATGCTTCAAATGACCTAAATCTAATGCAATTCAAATTTCATTTTATTTTGATTTTTTTGGACAATCATTTTGACTCAGGCTAATAGGATTTTTATGACTAATGCATGAAAAATTAGATTATTAGCCAAAATCAACGAGAAGGTTGGAGGTGAGTTTCCACACACAACCCTTAAACATCAAGTGGGGTTCTCTAGCAAAGGTGGAAGCCCTCCAATTAAGAGTGAAATAAGATGCATTTGTGCATTATGTTACAAAGAAATGCTCATCCAGCTAAGGGATTGCTAATTCTTTTATCTTGATTTTAATCCTAAGCTTTAGGTGAGGTTACGAGTTGTTTAATTTTAATTTTAATTGTTAAGTTGGGTAAAAGATTTTTTTAAAGAGCCAAATCCACATCTAGGCCATACATAAAGCAAGGAAGAAACTAGGAAAAGCATGCCACTTAATGCAAAAGCTAAACAAATCATCAATTAATTTATGAAGCTAATCGCTAAAATAATAAATGATCGGTTTGTGGTGGGCACCACCACAAAACTCAAAATATCAAATGTGGATAACCGAGCTCTACCCTTATACAACCCAGATTACAAGTGAATTAAATTACAATTTAAGCAAAGTAATTCATTGTTATGGGGGTCTTCAAGCTTTATTCTTCTTTCTTCTTCTTCTTTTCTTTTCTTCTTTGGTTCCTCCTTTGGAAGGTTGGATGGTATATGCTCCAAGGCTTCACATGGTGCATAAGATGGGATCTTATGACTAATGCTCATCATAACAAATCATTCTAAAATCCTACTTATACAAATTTTTACATGAAAGGAAAAGTAGAAATCTTGCAAAACAAAGGTTAGTTAAATCACACCCACAAATCCCAAAACATGTATATTGGACTTATCACATGGGTGACTAAGTCCTATAGACTTTGCAAGGGGTATAAGCACCACAAAGAGAGCATTTATATTTTTATTTATGATAGCGCCGCTTAAGCACATTCCCTTACAGAAAAGAATAGTTAGACTAAGCACGTCCTACCATTTGTTCTATGAGCATACACCCTAACATCTAGTCTAAAACATTCATCACAAAATAAAATATAATATCAAACTATGCACTGACCTAACCTAAAGCTAGAAGTGGTGACTTAGGCTAATGTGTGTGCTTTGAAGGTTTGTGTGGTATGCCTAGCATAGGACTATAGGTTCAAGTTTTTTAAGTGTGAAGGACATGTTAAACTTAGAGGAGGGTTTCATTCAAGTTATTTAAGTGCTTTGGGATAATTTTTATTTCAAGTTTAATTTAGTTTAAGTGAAACCTATAATTAATTACTAAGTTATGAAGAGAGGAAAATAGAAGAGAACTTCTCTTTCCTTCCCTAATCCTTAAGTAATTTCTAAGGTAAGTTCACATTTTAATTTCATTTAGGTGAATGTTTTGATTACATCTTTTAATCGATCCTAAGTTTAGATAAACCCTAAATAAACTTATTTGAAAAGAAAGGCATTTTTAAGATTAAATAAAATGAATCAAAATTCACTAAACACACATTACTTCAATTCTTTCCCAACATATATAACATGCATAAGGATGGACCCTAAGCAAATCTACACATGCAAATGAGAATGGTTAACACACTTTATGATGCATGCTAAGTAATCCATTTAAGAAGATTTAGAAGTTGAATATGCATGATTTTTCTTAAGTAGAAAAGGTCTTCCTTATCAAAATTTCACAGACATACATGAATGTAAGAAAGACATAAGTGAGTACAATATTATTGTTAACCAGAGGTGTAAGGTACAAGACCCAGTTAGGGCTACTTAAAGCCTCACAACCTCGGGATTGTCCAGACTAATATACCACTTTCCTTAAGTACAAACATGTATATAAAATAGATGAAATGGAAAAGGAATACGCAAAAGTTATTTAATGGACTTATTTTGGTTTATGCAATTTATGCATGAAAGTATAGATAAACTTTCTTAAGTGATAGCATAGGGATGAATAGCATATGAGATTAAGTAAGTGTTTGGTTCTTTTCAAATGAAGCCTACATTTTATGAACTCCTATTCAAAACTATGCTAACATGAGGAAGAAAGAGAACCTATGCTAAACATGCTTTTATAATCCATCACTTGCAAGATTATAATTAAGATATGAATAGCACACTTTCAGATTTGATATTTCATTTATGAGTTTTGAAAATATTTTTGGATTTAGTAGTGATACTAGCCACTCATATTTTACTTTATTTACATGCACATTTGACATATAGTAAACAATTTTTATTTTAAACTTTGAAACATGAAATTATGAATGCATGAATCACATGGCATACAAACATGTTGGGAAAGATCCAAGCAATGAAATCATGTAAACAAACTCACTTTACTTAAATCATAAAGACATTCTTAAGGAATAAGAAAATTTAGAATAAATCAAAGTGAATTTCAAAATGATTTTTGTTTAGTTTGAAGTTTGATTTAATTTTGAAAAGCTGAGATGAGTTTGTTGTTTCTAACCCATTCCCACATGTGTTTTATATTTTTTTTTAATTTTCACCATTTTAAAGCATTTATTAGGTTAAGGTATAAATTAAGTGGCTTAATTAGCCCTTACCTCCACCACCTTAGAAAAAAGTAATTATGAGCCAATGAGATGACATAAAACTCACAAGGTATTTAAATTTACAATGCACCTAATAATAAAAATGCTTAATGAAATTTGGCTCATAATTAAAAGTTAATTAAGCTAAGGGGTTTAGCTTAAGTACTTTTAAAACACCCTTTCATACTTATGAAAGGGGTTTTAATTTCTTTAATTGAACTTAGGCTATTAAACACCTAAGCATCTACCCAAGGTAGATTATTTAAGTTTTGGAACTTTTTAGAGTTTTTAAAAATTGATTAAAGTGGTGATTAATGAGTTAACCTTTAATTAAGAGGGGATTAAGGAGAGAAAAGGGGGTTTAGGGAATAGCTTAGGGTAAATGCCCCAAAATTATTCCATAAAATCCCTACTCACTAGATCTGACTTTAATCAAACTTATTCATAGGATAAATCCACTAATCATACCTTAATTACCTTTAATTACATGAAAGGAGCAATTAGGGAATGAAATAGTAATTTCTCCAATTGAGCCCTCAATAAATCTAAAGAAAATTAGGGGATGTAGAGGTCATCCCTTAAAATGAACCTTAGAAGTTTGAGATTAATTGATGAACTAACTAAAGGATAATTAGCTAATTAAGATTCCCAAAGAAACCTAAATTCAGAGAAAAGGGTAATTCAAAATACTTTGAAATTATTTTTAAAATATTCTAGATGAAATTATATTTCCATAGCATTTTTTCTTTTATTTTTTTGAGTTTTCTAGGTTGAGATATGAATTTTAGAAGATTCAGGGATTAATTAGAATTAATTAAACACCCTAACTAATCCCTCAGCCCACGACGCGATGTGTGGCAGCGGCAGTCAATGCACTTTACACGCATCACACCGTGAGCCACTCACTTAAGAAACACATCGAGATGGTGGTTGACGATAGATGCACTTTTGATCTCTACCGTTCGATCAAAGATCGGATGGCCAGAGATCTCCCCACAATTTATAAAATGGATAACAGGTATATAAACATGGGAATAATCTAGGTCATCCATCCAAACTGTGTGAATGAACGGCCAGAGATTCATCCCTACCAAAGCTCAAGGGGAATGAGATTCGTCCTCCTTCTAGGCTTTAATCCAAGCTCGATTGAGCTCAGATTATGCTAGAATTTAGCCCACACCTTCATCATGCAATTACTAATATATCTAATGGCTAAGATCCTATGAAATTAAAGTTCACTTCACAAAGGACCAACACCTATGAGAATTGAGCTAAAAAAATTACTAACCTCACCGGAGGTTATCACTGACGCTCGATTCCCTTGGAGGAGCTTTGGCTGGTTGAGACGAAGCCTTACTAAAGTTTTGGGCACTTAAGTTGAGTGTAGAGCTATGTGGACCAACTCCTCCTCAATTCTTTTGCGGCTTTGATCAAACTAGGTCTCCGCTTACCTTTAGAACTTCAAAGAGAGCTTAGAAAAACTTGACCTGACCCTCTGATGGAGTGTCCAAGAGCAATTGGATTAATTTGGAGATAGGAAAAATTGGCTCTTCAATGGGCCTCCACTATTTTCAAGTGGAGAAAACTGAGAAGATGGAAATTGAATCCCCCTCTAGGAAGCTTAGGATCACTTGCAAATGGCTCCTCTGACTCTCTCTCTCACTCAATTGCCGTTGAGTCAATAAAAATAGAAGTGAATTAGAGGGAGCATATCTCCCCCCTGATGGATCGGATAGCCGGCAATGTCCATTCCATTTTGATCCAATTGAGCATATGAAGTGAGCTATTTTGGTTATTTTGAGTGAGCACATGGTCGGTTTGGCCAGAGAAGTGGAATTTCACCTTCCCAAGTGCTTGAATTAAGCTTGAGAGGGAGTTTTAAATTGTAATTTTAGGCTAAGGAGGTCGGGTTTGGTCTAGGGGCCAAATGGGCTGACCCAAACAAATTGGGTTAGATGCACCACTCATCACTAAGTACCCTTTAGCTTTTAGGAAAGCCTCAAGTGATTGTGAAGAGTGTATGATAAAATTACCCATGAGTTAGGCCAAAATTTGTTCTATGGCCTAGAGGTAAAATGTGCTATTTTTTCACACTTGGTATGTTTGGTATTTGAGAAAAGGTTTGGCCAAGTTTCATTAGATTTGAATATCCATTTGATAGGGTTTGGCTCATGTTGACCCATTTAGGTCAAAATGGGTCAACTTGGGTCAAACCAAGGGTTGGGTCAAGTTCATATGACCATTTGAAATATATTGGTACCTTTGGTTTGGTTCAATTTGGTATATAATTGGTTTTGGCTCATATGACTTCATTTAGGTCAAATGGGTCAAGTTGAGCTATTTCACACATTTGACCTATTTGAGGTAGGTCAAGGGTAGGTTTAGGTTAGGTTAGTCATATGGAGTGGATTGGTATCTTTATTTTCAATCAATTTTGGTTAAGTTCAATTTTGGCTCAATATAACCCCTTTAGGTCACGTTGGGTCTAAGGTAAATTGGGCTAGGTTAGGTCTAGTGGGCCAATTGTGGCTTTGGTCAAGTTCCACAAGTGATTTGGAATGGATTTGACCCATTAGTTTCAATCAATTTGGCTTAGATCAAGTTTTGACCTATTTTGATCCTTTTGGTCAAAATGGGTCAACTTGGGTCAAGTGGGCCAATTGGGCTAGGTAAGACTCAAATGTTGGCTTGGTCAAGTTCAAACATAAGTCATGAGTGAACTTAGATCAATGGTTTCAATCAATTTGGCCTATGGAAGAATTTGGCTATGTAAGGTTTCATTTTATGTTAAGTGTTGACTTAGTCAACCTTAGGTTTGACTTGGTTTTACCCAATTTGATTGATTGATCATCCCATGATTATTGTTGATCATGATGAGAGGCAAATATGAGTTTGGTTCAATCCAATTTGTCAAAAGTTGGCTCATAAAGGTAGTTTAGGTCACTTTAGGTCAAGTGAGCCTAAGTGGGTCAAATGGCTTGGTCAAAGCTTGATTTGAAGTTGATTGATCTTGTATATGGACTTATGATTGAAATATAAATCCATTTACAAGTGATTTGAAGTCAAATGGATTTTGATCCTTTTGAAAATTTCATCTTCAAAGGAAGAATATGAAGGGGTTTTGGGTTTGATTTTTGATTTTGGTTTTGATTGAAGAATTGAGGTTTTGATTTATATATGAGCTCATGATTTTTTTTTTTTTTTGAAAAGATGCATTTGCATTGATAAAGAAAAAAAAGGTTTTAGTTATAAAAGTTGCAAAAGAAAGCAAAAAGCTACTAAGATTTTTCCTATCCTCCTCAAAAGCACTCTGAGGAATAGTGTGGTTATCTTATGCCATACAAAATCAAAGCAAGTAGCTATATCATTTAAATAAGCTATTGTTAGATCTTTGTGTGTAAAATAAAATAACATGGAAGTTCTTCAAAAGCTTATGTGAGCCTGAGGATTATATCTCACTCAAGAGAGAGCTTGAGATAGTCCAGATGTTATCCCTTTGACTATGCCTCTAATCCAAGGCTCCATTTAATGTAGAGCATGCTAATTTTGTCATTTGTGATGTTGGAAATAATGACCCATAGCTTTGATGAAGTTTCCATTGTCATAAGACCAATAAGGACCCATTAGAAAGGATCCATCCGTTATGATCCAAATTGGCTAAGTTCAAGATTTTGACTTGAAAGGCTTAGGTTTGACTTTGAGTGGATTTGAGTTTGATTTTTAGAATAGGCTTTGATTGCTTGAATTTATATTTCAATTATATATGTGAATATAAATGAGAATATAAATTGATCATGAGAAAATTTCAAGAATTTAAAAGAGTTTAATCATGATTTGGGTTAAATCCATTAAAAGAAATTTAAAGGATTTAAGAGAATTTTTAATTAGAAATTTAATTTTTGAATTGGATTTGATTGATTTATATTTATATTTTATTTATATATGAGAATATAAATAAGAGTACAAATAATTTTTTGAAAAAATCCCATTAATTTGAATAGGTTTGATCAAAGTTTAGGTTAAATCCATTAATGGAAAATTAAGGGATTCAAGGAAATTTCAAGGATTTTAAATTTGGAATTTAATTTGAGGGTTTGATTTAATTGATTTATATTTATATTACATTTATATATGTGAATATAAATGAGAATATAAATAAGTTTTGAGAAAATCCCATGGATTTGAACATGTTTGATTAAGGTTTTAGAGTTGATTTTGGCTAAGTCCTTCAATGGAAAATTAAAGGGACTTAAGAAAATTTTCATGAATTGATTTGAAATTTTGAACTTGATTTGATGGGTTTGAATTTATATTTCATTTATATATGAGAATATAAATGGATCATGAGAAAATTTCAAAGATTTGAATAGGTTTGAATCATGATTTTGGCTAAGTCCTTAAGAAAGGATTAAGAACATAAGGAATTTGAACTTAGGAATTTTTTGATGGATTTTGATTATGGGTTTCAATCATGGATTTAAATCATGGATTTGAATCATGGAATTGATTTGAGTTTGAGAAAATCAAATGGAATTGATTTGGAGTTTGACTTGAAAGAAGGAAAGTGAGGAATGGTTTAACCTAAAGGGAAAGAGATTTTCCTAACACCCCTTAGGCATAACCTATTCCTATGGCTAACTCTTCTAAGTCTTCTAGGGCTAGGTTGGAGTGTCCACCTAATCACTAGATGTGTCTAAAGACTAAGGAATCTTGAAGTCTCAGAGAAATCCTAAGCTTAAGATGGTGGTGTTGAGAGCTCATTGTAAAAATGAGGTCAACAAAGGGCGCACGTATTGGTGTTGACCAAAATGATCAACAACACTGAGAGATCACAAGCACTAACAGAAACTATCTATTCTTGACCCAAGGAAAATAAAAGAATCCAGAGCTTAGTGCAATGTGGCTCTACTTATGTCCAAGACATAAGAGAGAGGGAAGAAATCCACTGAGGGATAGAATGTGAACCTTCCACTAGGGAAGTAGGTTCAACTCATCTACAAGAAGATGAATGGTTTGATTTGATTTGAATCTCACTAAGGAGGGATCTCCAATGGGGGAGAGGTTTGAATTTGTTTCAAATTTTTTTTAGGTTTAAATTTTAGATAAACCCTGTTGGTTTGTGATGGGTTGCACTAAGTAGGAGCCATGGAGGCTAAGACCTAACTCAGATTTACCAATCCAAAGGGGGTAGTCTACTAAACACATAGTCGGACTAGCAAACCAAAGGGATGCCTTTCAGTATGCAACAACTGTACTAGGAAGAAAGCATAGTAGACTTTCACCCTCCAAAGTAAAAGACCGATTACTAGGGTATCTATTGGCAAGATAATAGATTGAACCCAACCTAGGGCTGACTATTGAGTGAATGCCACTGGGGGACTTAGATAACTTCAAACATAGTCTAGATGGATTTCATTTTTTAGTTTTATTTATTTTAATTATGATGGATCCCATAGGTATGCGATGAACCGCACTGAGTAGAGGCTATGGAAGCCTAGACCTAACTCAAATTTACTAATTCAAAGGGAGTAGTCTACTAACCACAAGGTAGGACTATCTAACCAAGAAGAAATGCCTTTTGGTATACAATGATCAAGTCTTAAGAAGAAAGCACAGGGACTCATATCTTCTAGAAACAAGAAACCATTTAGATGATCAGTTGCTTTGGGCAACAAATCACACCCGACCTAGGGCTGACTATTGAGTGAAATGCCACTGGGGGACTTAGATCAACTCAAAGATAATTAAAAGATTTATTTCATTTTATAATTTATAGATTTGGTTTACGATGGATCACAGAAGGAGCTTATAGAAGCTCCTATCTCAGTTCTTAAACTAAAGGGAGTAGCTTCGTGATGGGAGAATTATCCAACCAAAGGAGTGTCTTTCGGTTGCAATGATCAATTGAAGGGAAGAAAGCTCGGGGACTCACATCTTAGAAAATACCAGGTGATGGATTTTGGGCAACAAATCGAACCAGGCTTCCATTGATTTTGACAATCATGTTAGAAAGAATGCATCATGGTCTTATATCTTTCAAAGCAGAATGATTGCTGGGGTAACTTGCTTGCGGAAAAATAGATTAAATCTGACCTAAGGATGCTATGGAGTGAGCACCAACCTAAGAATTTATCTCGACTCAAGTAGTCAGGCAATTCTTATAGGGAGTACTGCTGCCACTGTCTAAAAATAGGATGCTTGCTTAGGAGAAGGGGCCCTTTGGGGCTTGAATTCTTAATCCACAAGCAAAAATTTGTTTGTATATTTTAGTTTATTTTATCATGCACCCTGTTAGTTTACGAGGGATCAAATTAAGAAGGAGCTTATATCAGCCTAGACTTATCTCAGATTTACTGAACCAAGGGAAAATCTGCGCATCTGCTGAACAAATTTTCCAACAAATGACCACTGTAATGATCAAGTTAGGAAGACAGTGTGGGACTCACATCTTCTAATAAATGACCACTATGGTGACATACTAGAGAGGTAACTTGTAGACCCGACCTAGAGCAGCTAATGAGTGAGTGCCATAAAGAGCTTTCTCCCACATCAAAATAGATTGAGACAAAAGATTTATGTTTGTTCTTGTGAAAAATAAATATGATGCCTCTGTGGGACTCTTACACCTACCTTAAAACATATTGAGGAATTATGAAATGATGCCACGAATGGCAACAAGAATTCCCACTAAGAAAGGTTATCGCTTGGGTTCTCTCGCACCTAACTTAGTTATGCTAATCGAAATAAGATGCCTCTAAGATTCTCTTACACCTATTCTAATTTATCAGGAGATTGTGTTTGTGATAGAGGGATAACATGCCATTGGGGACACTTACACACCACCATCATGTGATTCAAGATAAGCCAACACTTGAAAGAAGAGAAGATTTGATGAATGGAATCATTTTGTTCTTTTTTATTAATTATTTTCAAATAAGTTTTATTTTTTGGGTAATATTTCTTTAGATAGAGCCCATTAATTGGAAGCATCGGGTGTTCCCCTTTACAATTAATAAGCTGATGAGATCCTCATTGGTAGGACTTCTCTATGACATTTTAAAGTGTGTTTAAACTTGTCTCTCATCTTTCGACGAGCAACAATTAAACTCCTTAGGACTAACACAAGTTCTCCTACTCGGAAAGACCTAGGGTGGATCAACTTGTTGTGAGCTGGAATCATTTTATCCTTATAAAACTTGAGGTTCTAGCACGCCCGTAGGTGACTTTTCTTCAAACCTTTGAGTTCTTCTAACTGTAACTTTGCATTCTACTCTACAGTGATCTTGTTACCCAATGCTACCCTTAGTGACATGAGTTGAACTTCTAAAGAAAGAACAACTTTGGACCCATACATAAGGAAAATGGGGTAGACTAAGTTGGAGTTCGGTATGTGGTGCGGTAGGCCCACAAAGCTTCAACCAACTGCTCGTTCCACTATCGTTTGTTGTCATCAAGAGTCTTCCTCAGTATATGGATGAGAGTTTTGTTGAATGCTTCTACTAAACCATTAGCTCTGGGTAGTAGATCGTGGAGTATCTCCAATCTATACCATGTCTTCTGGCAAAGCTGTTAATCTTCATTCTTTTGAATGCAGTACTATTATCAGATATAATTCATCAAGGCACCCCAAACCTATATACGATATGGTTCCTGGAAAACTGAAGCACATGGTGAGTTGTGACCTCTCTGAGTGGGATGGCTACTCCAACACTCAAATGGCCATGAAGCTAAAGTAGGGTGTAGAATGTTGGGTGGTTGGTGGAGGACCGTGCACGACTCGATGGAATCTCCCATACAATCTGTGATCATAGAAGGATAGTAGTATCCAAGTCTTTTGATCTTAGACTTCATCTTTGGACGGATTGATGAGCTCCACATAGACCTGGGTGTACCTCAATTATGCCCAGCTTCATGTTTATCATCATAACCACATTTGGTAAAAGGATTTGTACAGGTGTCATCAACAAAAGCATAGGAGAGAGCTCTTTGTTTTACCTGATGGGCTTGAGATTTCCTTGAGGTGGTTTTCTAGTGTTCAAGTAATCTATGAAAGATTGCCACCAATCCAGCTCCTTGTCCATTTTGGCAACGACAACCTCCTTTTCAATAGAAAGTCTCTCGATGAGTTCAGCATCAATAAGGTATAAAATTGTCTATTTTGGACCCTTATTGAAATGGACTCATCTTCTGGACATGCCAACACTTTGGCAAGTTTAGCTAAGGCATATGATACTATGTTCTCTACTCGAGGAACCTTGTAGATGGTAACTTCAAAAATTTGGGCCAACAGCTTCATGGTATACTCATAGTAATGACGAAGCTTAGGTTTGAGGACCTAGTAAGACCCAACAATCTGGTTGATAGCTAATTGAGAATCCCCAAAGATGTTGATGCTATTGATGATAATGGTGATGGCTAACTCCAAACCAACAATCAAAGCCTCATACTTGTTGGTGCAGGGTGAAAAGATATGAGAATCTCATCACATCACAGTTTGGACTTAGAAGAACTATTCCTACCCCAGCCTTTCCTGGGAGAATAGATCATGGTGCTTCACCTTTAAGAAATGAAGCAGCACCATCAAATTATATCTCCCATCGGTAGTTTTTGGCCTCCCCTAAGTTCATGATTTATTCGGAGGACATTCACTAGAAGAATCAACAAGAAGTGGGTGTGTTTAAGAAATCGTTCTTGTTCTTTTCGCTGAGGATACAAATGTGATATCTGAGTGAGTATCATGGACCAATAATCAAACATCTAGAAAGCATTGGTCATGTCATGAGTACTACATTGGATTGGTTTGAGATCAAGTTCACCTTGAGAAATGTAGTGTCGTAACGAGATGCAAAGATCAAAGCTAGACAATGCTTCTCAATAGGTGGATAGTTTGCTTCAGCAGGGATCAAACAATGGCTGAGGCAGTGGAGAGATCTTTCCATCCCCTCATCATTGCCTTGGGCCAACAGACCACTGAGAGAATCATCCAATGTAGTAGTAAAAATGGCGCCAGGATGAGTACTAGAGCGGCGACATCACATTCTTTGATGTCTTTGAATGCGTCGGCACTTATCATCCCACTTGAACTTGGCATCCTTTGACAGTTGAGAATGGTTTGCATATCCGATAAGTTTGAGATAAAGAATCTTATCAATATCCTTGAAAGGATGAATTGAGTTAAACTCTTAGGAGGTGGCATTTCTAAGATAACTTTAGATCTTTTAGGTTCTATTTTAGTCAAACAACAAACCCAAGGAATTTTCTTGAAGTACTGAATGCACTTGAGATTCATTTTGAGATTATTTTGTCTTAACCATTCAAAACTACTCTTAAGTCAAAGGTGGTCTTCCTTTTCTCTTGACTTGATCATCAATGTAACACTCAACGATGATGGATGAGTTCCTTGAAGATGAGTCATGGTCCCTAGTATTTTTTAAGGCGAAAGGCATGACCCTATAATAGAAGATTCATTCGGGGTTTGAAAGCGTATTTCTTTCATCTTGAGACATCTTGATTTGGTTATAGCCAGATGACCCATTCATGAAAGAGAAGACTACATGAGATGAGGCAATGTCCACCATTAACTCAGGTATAGGAAGAGAAAACTCATCATTAGGGCATGCCATGTTTAAGTTCCTAAAATCAATGCAAATACAAATTTGGCCATTCTTCTTCTTAACTCGGATGACATTAGCTAACCAGGTAGGATATTTTCTTCCCTGATGAAACCAACATCGATCAATTTCTTGACTTTAGAAATAACCTATTGTTCAATTTCTAATCGTATGCATCTTGGAGCTTGCTTAATAGGGGTAACGTCACGGTCTATTGCTAGCTTATGGACTTTTAAGTCAAGAGATAATCTGGGCATTTCTTCATAACTCCATGCAAGACAGTCTTTAAACTCAGTAAATAGCCTAACTAAGTCATTGATTTCTTCTTCATTCACCAACGAACTGATGTATGTCAGGGCATGGATTTTCTTCAGTCCTGAGGTTAATTTCTTTTAGCTTGTCGATTGTTGAATGAATCTCCTCTTCAAACTCTAGCGGTGCCTCTTTGACTTGAAGATCATCTGGATCATCTGAAGTTTCTAAATACACATTCTCATAAGAGTTGGGGATGTGTGAGAAGAACCAATCAGATTCCAAATATTTGGTAACAACTATGCAATAATCTTCATCATCGATTGGATCCAATATATCGAATCTTAGTCCTACTCTTGATTGTGCTTCCCTGCCTGTATTATTCCATAATTTTTCAAAATATTCTAACCTATGCTTGGACCCTGCATATGAAACTAAACCTTTGTATAAGATTTTGAACACAAGGTGAGTAAAAGTCAAAGATAATTCCATTAATTCTTTAAAGTATCTTCTCAAGTCCTACATGAGCTCACGGACTTGAGGATGATGAACCCAAAAAGAACCTCTTCTACATTGTGTTATTGGAAGACTTAGGGACTTCCTTAACTACTATATCTTCAACTTTCTGGGATGTAAGTGAGGTAAGAGCTAAGGTTCCCAACAGCTGCCGAAGAATTTCACATAAATCAGATTCGAATACTTTGCTTTGCTTGGAGGTCTAGTCTTATCTGGTGGATCAAAGTCACCTCCAATGGAACCCGAGAGGGGTTGGTGGTATACTAATCACATTGGACTCATCCTCGGCTGATTCCAAGTCTATGTGAATAGTAGGGGTACTCCTGTGAACTAGAACACGAACTTTATTAGCTGAAGGTCAACTAGGGGGTCTTCCACCTTTAGAACTGCCTCTATTTCTTCCTCTGCCTCTATCTAGTGGAGGTTGAGCCATCCTACCCACATATTCATATGATGGAATGAATTGTGGGTGGAATGTGATATATGGATCAATTTCTTCTTCAATTCCCCTTTCTTGCTCACTTGGAACTTTTCTTTTCTTTTCATCTTTTATCTTTTCTTTTGCTTCATTTTCTTTTCTTTTTTTTTGCATTTGAATTTTGTTCAAGCTCATGAGAAAGAGTATTTTGAGGAAGATAGTAGGTCACATCCTCATCTAAACCTCTCTAACTGAGAATGGCTTTTCATCCTCGTTGACACGGTACTCAACTCCATCATTTTTGAACTTGATGCACTAACGAAGGGAGGATGGAATGATCTTATTCTAATATATCCTAGGCCTACCAAGCAAGCGTGAATGAAATCAATGATGATATAGAACTTGGCTTGATCTTCCGTCGATCTCAAATGATAACACTATAGAACCTAAAGCCCCTCGCCTTGATCATTGAATCCTCTCAACATCATCTATCTCCTTGGAGAGTAGAATGTCGATCTTCTTCAAGGCAAGGGTATTTAGACTCATAATATTTACTAATGCACCTAAATTCATGAGAACCACGAGTTTGAACTTGTCATATAATGTAGGCGTTGTGCTGAAGTCAGTAGAAGGTCTTCATATGAAGGTGATCCTTGGGCTTCTTTTGCATGTGTGCTTCCTCATAGCGGTGACCTAAGCATATTGGGATCAAGGAGGGCATTGATTTGTGACTCCCTCATCTCTTTGAATAAGATATGGGCATCATATATTCTTAGCTTAGATGGTAACTTTCTTAGATGAGAAAGGACATTGTAGTCCACCTTTGGCTAGTCTTCCACAAGCATATCCAAGGGTGGAGCATCTTGTGGAAGGGCTTCTCATCTTCTACCAATGACTTGTTTCCCTCTATCTTGAGGTGCCTAGGAGGTAGAACCTTGCCACTATGGAGGTTGACTTGGTAATCTCTTGAGGTGGTGGCAAGTCTAGTTGCACTTACTGCTTCTCCTATGGAACTCTCAGAATCGATGATTATAAGTCTATCTCAAGAGGTGAACTCATGTAGAGTTGGAAGTTGGAAGATCAAAAAAATCAAAAGATTGGTTATAGTTAATTAGACTTGAAGAGTTATCGTTAGGAAGAAGACACAACTCATCATAAGAGACACAAATGTAATTTAAATTAGCTTTATTCTTCAATTTCTTGGAAGTATTTGGGGTACAAAGTAGAAGTCAAGTAGAGTGAGTGGAGTAAGGGATTTGATGCCCTTATCTTGATACAAGAGTTATATTAGAAGAAATAGAAGAGCTAGCTAAAATGGTAGAAGAAGTCACCATGTGGAAGACTAAAGGTTGGAGTTTGGACACGGTGGTCAAAGGGCTATCAGGGGCGACACATTCTTGCTCACTCTGTCAGCTCCCACTTTCCTAGAGTTGGCATTGGAAACTTGCAAACCTTCCTTGGTGTTGGAGGTTTGAGCTGACTTAGGCACCTGCAAGGAAAGCTTCTTGATCTTCTAAATTATTTTCTTAGAGGTTTTAGGCAAAGAAATGTCCCAACCTTCTTTGGTTTTGGTAGGATCACTTGTATCCCCAAGGATTACCCTAATGAAACTTGAAGGTTGTTCCACAAGCTATTCCTTTAGGATAACGACAGCACCGGTCTTGAAACTGTGTTCAAGCAGTCCTTGAATGTGAAGCAATCCTCCAAAAATGTGGCCAAACATATGGTGGTAAGGGAAAAGTTTGGATCATGACTTTTGCCTACTTCCTCTAGTCTCAGGCTCGGGTAGCTAAAATCAAGTTTATTTAAGAGTTCTTAAAGATTTTCGATTACCTCCCTCTTAAAAGAATAAGATTTATTTAACTTATCTAAAAAAGTAGGTGGACCATAGCAGGCGATATGCATCTGCGCTTTGGTATGGTGAGGTGTGGTGGTTTGTCTTGGAGGCTGAGGTGGAGGCTAATATGGCTACCTTGATGGTGGCAAAGGAGGTGGAGGCTCTTGGTGGTGGTCTCGAGATCTCTAGGCGCTACTTCTGCCTCACTACTCTTACTCAGTTTCTTCTCATAATTCTTTTGGGATTTCTTAGCAGATCTAGAAAAGGCAAGCTTTGGTCTCTCCTTGTAGACTAGCTGCGTTGTTGATTAGCTTCTTAAATGTCTTTATGGTGAAGCCCTTAAGCATGAAGGTGACCGAGCCATGGATATTCTTCAAGAGAATCTCAATGGCATGTTGTTCAGACAGCTGTGGTTCACACTTCATACTCAAGTTATGCCATCGAAGAATATAATCAACAAGTGAGTGTTGTTGGGCTATAATGAGATCACCTACAGTAACCTTTTACTAAGCTCCAGCAAATCTATTGATGAAGAGTTCCTCTAACTCAATAAATGTCTTTACTGAACCGTTGGGTAGTTCAGCATACCAATCAAAAGCGATACCTTCTAGGCTACTGACAAAGAGTCTAAAGTGTACAGCATCGATACCACCTGAGTTGTAATAGCTGACCCTAAAGTGAGCTATATGCTGCCTCAGATTCCCATTACCATCAAAGCTTTTTAAGGAAGGAGACACGAAACCCTTGGGATATTGGATAACATTCTAGGTAGGGTATACCCTTTGGAATGATCCTGGGCTTGAGCCAAAGCTTCCTTCACCTATTGCTCAACCATAGATTTTATAACTTTTTCTTGTATGGAGGTACTTTCTACTACCTTCTTATACATGATAGTGCTACCTTGCTCAAGGTAGAGTCTTAGGGTCTAAGACATGCACTCATTTCGATAATAGGATGAACTGAAGGGGCTTGCTTCTGAAGCACTGACACTGCTGTTAATAAGTCCTATAGCTGTTGTGCTATCCTATCAATCTGTTCATCTTTCTACCTTAACTGTTGTCGGAGGTGATGGGCTGATTTTTCGGTGTCTCCTTGATCAACCTCATCACCTTCCATGGCCTGTTGCTCCCAGAAGAGAACCTCGTGTCAACCATGCATACTAGCTAAATCTCCCATTAAGTCATCTTCATTGAGATCGAAGCTGACTCTCTCTTCATCGGACCATGCGTACACTAAGATATCCTTCTTCTTCATAAAATAATGTGCAACTATCTCATCAAATGATTAACTCGGGTACAAAGTTTGGTATGGTGTGATCGCTATCATGCGAGAACCGCACCTCACCATAGGCGTCAATCTGTCGACTATACTCACTAGATGAATGATACTTCTGATTGATACTAGCTGTAATAGGGGCAATAATCCTAGGATGATCCTCTACCACTGTTGCAACTGAATTATCATTTAGAATATCTGTGAATACTATCACCATCTCTGCATCCGGCTATATGGGTGGAGTTAGTGAAGGAATGACCACGATGCTCCGGGGTTACCACTCCTTCCGCACTACCACTTGGCAGAAGGTCGAGTAGGAGAGCTTGTCCCTACCACAATGGGTGGTGTAGGAGGAGTAGGATCCCTTGGCCATAGCCGGATCACCAACGGGATACATTTTTCCCCAAATGCGGCCTTCATGGCCTAGATAGAATGGAGATGCTACAACCTACGGCGATGGTGGATGAGGCGGTGGGGTGGAGACACCGACTCTCTATGCAAGAACTCTTATGGTGGTCCCCATGAGGAGAATACTATCGATGGTCGAGTAGCATGCTGGAAAGTCAACCAAAGCGGCGGTGGGGTGAACCTCCCCACTCTCTAGTAATGATGTATGGGCCTCACGGCCCTCTCTAAATCTTCCCCTACATGAGGGGATAACAAATCAAAAGATCAGGCATCAGAAGCTCCTACGGCATATAATAGAAGCGAACTCCGTGACCTCCTTCTCCTAGAAACTATTGGTTGTAGATGCACCACTGGAGGAGGTGATGAATGGATCCTCCTAGCATCCTCTCTATATGATCTTGAGAGAGGATGAAACTGGTTTTTCATAACTAGTGGTGATGTGATCATGGGAGATTCAACCATGGCTAATCTAGGCTCTTTGGCTATCCGAGTGTGAAATTGTTTGACCATACGGTTCTTGTTCCTACCCTAGGTGCGAGTAGGATGAGAGGAGTGTGAGCTAGACCCATACTCAAATGGGGGGGGGAGGCAAGCCCTGATACCAGGGGAGCCTTACCCTTGGAGGGTACAGATGGTAGTGTGATAGCACACACCGGGGCAACATGGAAACTCAGGACAACTGGTAAACTGCTGGGTACTGCGTACTGCCTACCGAAAGTATGCGCCACGCTTTTTCAATGAGGAGACATCAAATCGATGGTGAATATATCTTGATGACGCTTCTGGTCACCTCTCATCTTGTGTGGTGAGGGAATGCCCTCACAAGTGATCCTGGCCCCCTCAAATCCTTGGCCAAAATAGATCAAGTGGGTATGGTCTAGGAGAGGGAAGTCAACCTGATCTAAAGCTAGATCCATACCGTGGGGGAATGTAAAGACAAATTTTTGAGAACTGTCCATTTGTGCAACTATAATAAGCGACATTTGCACTGATTAAAGAATGTATGAGAAATGAACTTGCATCAATTTTCTATCTCCATAGATTTTGAATTTTGAATTTTGAAAATTTGAACCCACATCCAACAACTTGGAAGTGTTAAGTGGGGTTCAAATGAATTTGGAAAGATTGATTGAAAGAGGAATTTGAATATGAATCCAAACTTCAACAAATTTAGGTATGTTGAAATATGGATTCAAAATTTTGATAAGATGCTTCCATAGGTTCATTGATATTTTGAATTTTGTGATTTAGATGACCTTTCTTTAACAAATTTGGGTATGTTAAAGTAAGGGTCAAATTTTTATTTTGTTTGAATGTTTTGAAATTTTACTTAGCAAATTTAGGTATGCTATGCTGAAGTAAAGTGATTGTTTCTTTTTTGATTTTTTATTTGTTTTATTTTTTATTTTATTTTTTTTAAAAATTTGGAATTCTTACTTAGCAAATTTAGGTATGCTAGTGAAGAATCAAGTGTATTTTGTTTGATTTTGAAAATAGGATTCTTAGCAAATTTAGGTATGCTAAGAAAATCCAAGTGTTTCATTTGTTTGGAATGTTTTGATTTTTTGAAAAGGGTAGGATCCTTTAGCAAATTTGGTATGCTAAGGGAATCTGGAATTACCACTTAGTTTTGCGAAAATGAAATTTCACTTAGCAAATTTGAGTATGCTAAATGAAATTCAAATGTTTTATTTAAAATTTTGATTTCATTTTTGGTTTTGAAAATGGAAACTTCTCCTTAGAAAATTTGGTATGTTAAGGAAGAAGTTCCAAAATGTGTTTGAAAATTTTTATTTTGAATTTGGAAGCTTTACTTAACAAATTTGGGTATGCTAAATAAAGTTCCAAATATGTTTTCAATTGAATTTTGGATTTGGAGACTTCACTTAATAAATTTGGGTATGTTAAGTGAGGTTCCAAAATATGTTTAGAAAATTTTTGGATTTTGAATTTGGGTTTGGAAACTTTACTTAGCAAATTTGATTATTCTAAATAAAATTCCAAATGTGTTTTGAAAATTTTTAGAATTTTGGGATTTGGAGACTTCTCTTAACAAATTTGAGTATGTTAAATGAAGTTCCAAATATTGTTTGAAAATTTTGAAATATAATTGTTGATTTTGATTTTGGATTTGGAAACTTCACTAAGCAAATTTGATTATGCTAAATGAAATTCCAAATATATGTTTGAAAATTTTTTGAAATTTGATTGTTGATTTTGATTTTGGATTTGGAAACTTTACTTAGCAAATTTGATTTTGGTAAGTGAGGTTCCAAATGTGTTTGGAAAATTTTTGGATTTTGAATTTGGAGACTTCACTTAACAAATTTGGATATGTTAAATGAAGTTCCAACTGTGTTTAGAAAATTTTTGAAATATGATTGTTGATTTTAATGTTTTGAAAAGAGGGCCTTCATTCAACAAATTAAAGTATGTAGAATGGAGATCAATTTTTATTTTTGAAGTAAGAAATTTTTTTGTGTGATTGTTGCTTTTTGAAAGAGGAATTCCAACTTAAAACATATGTGGGATATGTTTAAGTGGGATGTCCTAAATGTTATTTTATTTTTTAGTTAGAATGAAATATTCATTTAATAAATTTGAGTATATTAAATGAAGGTGTTCATATGTGCTTTTTGAAAAGTTTAATTTTGTTTGGAAATGAACTTTTTATTCAATAAGTGTGATCGTATTGAATAGAAAAATTCATGTGTGCTTTTGAAAACTTAATGATTATGATTGTGATTTTTGGAAAACATGATTGTTCTTTTTATGTTGAAAATGAAATCTTCATCAAAGTGAATTGAAAGAAGATGTTCATTTGTGCTTTTGGAAAATATTATTAATTTTATTTTTGAAAATCCTACATGTAACAATTACGACAATTGTTAAATGAGGGTGATAAAATTTTGAGGAAAATATTTTATTAAGTGCTTTTTTTGAAAAGGTTCTTTTGAAATGCAAAGTTCTTTATGGAAGGTTTTATTATTTTTTGGATGAACCTTTCCTTATCATGAAAATGGTATAGAGGAAGTCTTAAAGATGTTTCTCTTTTTATTTAGATCTTTTCATTTTACCCATTGGAGAAACCAACGGGAGTTTTAAGATCAATAAGGAATGTAGTCCTAAAACTTAAAAATGTTGGCTAACTCAACTCAAGAATGAAATGAGTTAAGTGCCAATGAAAAGAAGGATAGTCTTGGATTCATACCAAAGTACAAATCCATTATCGCTACTCAAAGATGGCGGTCATTTACCAAAGATGGAGAGAGAAGCCATCCCCAATGGAGTCGCTAGAAAAATTTGTGGGGAAAAAATCCTACATAGGGGGTCACCTTTCAAATATGTGGTGAGAAGAGAAAGACGAGACCTTAAAAAAATTCATCTTCGTAAGATGTCACACAAATTTGCAGATGTACTTATTGGTGATCAGATATGTCATCAAGGAATAGTGAATTATAGCGAAAAGGCAGAAATCACTTTAATGGAACCAATCACCTCAATAAGGACTCCTAAGGGCGATGTCTACATATGTAGCAGAGATTCTTCCCCTACTTTACATGAAAAAAAGTAAAAAGGTTAATTTTAAATTGGGTTCATTAAGTTCCTACAGGCAAGCCCCATAGTTAATTACATCTAAGGGATGAGATCCCTTGGAAAACTCTCAATTAAGGTAAATAATCATTATCTTTGAAGATTTCAATAGGAAGGACTACCAATCGATTAGTTTGTGTTTGAAGAGAAAATGGGGTTGATCAAAGAGGGAGTTATTATCAAAGCCAATGGGAAATAAGTAGGGGATGCTCACATTACTAGAAAACCTGGTGAACATCTCAAACTATCCTATAGTTGGGCTTTACATTTTTGAAATTTATTTAGTTTGTTTGAGTTATATTTTTCATTAGAATTTTAGGACTTAAGATTCCTTAACACAAGATTAAGAGAATGCCTAAGAGGTGAGAAATTATGCTTATGACTCATAAAGGAGAAAAGTAACCTCAGAATCTAAATCTAGGGAGCTTTGGTGAGAGTCAAGCACAACCTAAATCTAAGATAAAAATGGGTAATTGGTTTGCCTCCACAAGCAAGGACAAGCCACCCAACAGCTTGGACTTACAATCGCTTGGGGGTGGCTATCAACTAACTCATCTTGCGATTTTAAATACTTGTAGGCAAGTCTTATGCTTATGCAATATAACTAGGCTATTATTATTTAGAAAGAGATTAAGTCCTTAAACTCACTCCTAACGAGAATATGTCATGTAAAGGGTATGCTTCAAATGACCTAAATCTAATGCAATTCAAATTTCATTTTATTTTTATTTTTTTGGACAACCATTTTGACTCAGGATAATAGGATTTTTATAACTAATGCATGAGAAATCAGATTATGGGCCAAAATCAGTGAGATGGTAGGAGGTGAGTTTCCACACACTGCCTTCAAAGGTCAAGCCAGGTTCTCTGGCAAAGGTGGAAGCCCTCCAAACAAGAGTGAAATAAGATGCATTTGTGCATGATATTATAAAGAAATGCACATCCTAAGGGGTTGCTAAAACTTTTATCTTGATTTTAATTCTAAGCTTTAGGTGAGGTTACGAGTTATTTAATTTTAATTTGAATTTTAAGTTGGGTATAAGATTTATTTTTTTTCTAAAGAGCCTAATCCACATCCAAGCCATACATAAAGCAAGGAAGAAACTAGGAAAAGTATGCCACATAATGTAAAAGCTAAATAAATCATCAACCAATTTATGAAGCTAATCACAACAAGAATAAATGGTCGCGTTTATGGGTGCACCACCAAACCTAAAATATCAAATGTGGCGAGCTCTACCCTTATACAAGTGAATTAAATTACAATTTAAGCAAAGGAATTCATTGTTATGGGGTCTTCAAGCTTTATTCTTCTTTCTTCTTTCTTCTTCTTTCTTCTTTTCTTCTTTGGTTCCTCCTTTGGAAGGTTAGATGGTAGATGCTCCAAGGATTCACATGGTGCATAAGATGGGATCTTATGACTAATGCTCATCCTAATCCCCATAACAAATCATTCCAAAATTCTACTTATATAAATTTTTACATGAAAAGGAAAAGTAGAAAACTAACTAACACCTGCAAAATAAAGGTTAGTTAAATCACACCACACAAATCCCAAGCATATATATTGGACATATCACCCCACACATGGGTGACTAAGTCCACCTAGCATATGGATTATGCAAAGGGTATAAACACGCAAGCAGTATTATATTTTTATTTATGATAGCGTCCCTTAAGCACAATCTCCTAAAGAAAAGAATAGTTAGACTAAGCACATCCTACCATTCATTCTACAAGAATACACCCTAACATCTAGTCTAAAATATTTATCATAAAATAAAACATAATATCAAACCATGCTCTGACCTAACCTAAAGCTAGAAGTGGTGACTTAGGCTAATGTGTGTGTGTTTTGAAGGCTTGTGTGGTATGCTTAGCATAGGACTATAGGTTCAAGTTTTCTATGTGTGAAGGACATGTTCAACTTAGAGGAGGGGTTCATTCAAGTTATTTAAGTGCTTTTGGATGATTTTTATTTCATGTTTTAATTTAGTTTAAGTAAAACCTGCAATTAATTACTAAGTTATGAAGAGAGGGAAAGAGAAGAGAACTCCTCTTTCCTTCCCTAATCCTTAAGTAATTTCTAATGTAAGTTCACATTTTAATTTCATTTAGGCAAATGTTTTGTTTACATCTTTTAATCAGTCCTAAGTTTAGATAAACCCTAAACAAGCCTATTCAAAAAGATAGGCATTTTTAAGATTAAATAAAATGAATCAAAATTCACATAACACACATTACTTCATTTCTTTCCCAACATATATAACATGCATATGGATGGACCCTAAGCATATCTATACATGCAAATGAGAATAGTTAACACACTTTATGATGCATGCTAAGTAATCCATTTAAGAATATTTAGAAGTTGAATATGCGTGATTTTACTTAAGTAGAAAAGGTTTTCCTTATCCAAAATTTCACATACATACATGAAAGTATGAAAGGCATAAGTGAGTACAGTGTCATTGTTAACCAGAGGTGTAAGGTACAAGACCTACTTAGGGCTACTTAAAGCCACGCAACCTCAGGATTATCCCGACTAATATACCACTTTCTTAAGTACAATCATGTATATGAAATAGATGAAATGGAAAAGGAATATGCAAAAGTTATTTAATGGACTTGTTTTGGTTTATGCAATTTATGCATGCAAGTATAGGTAAATTTTTTTTAAGTGATAGCATAGGGATGAATAGGGTATGAGATTAAGTGTGTTTGGTTCTTTTCAAATGAACCCTACATCTTACGAACTCCTATTCAAAACTATGCTATCATGAGGAAGAAAGAGAACCTATGTTAAACATGCTTTTATAATCCATCACATGCAAGCTTATAATTACGATATGAATAGCACACTTTCAGATTCGATATTTCATTTATGAGTTTTGAAAATATTTTTGGATTTAGTAGTGATAATAACCACTCAAATTTTATTTTAGCTAACACATGCACATTTGACATAAAGTAAACAATATTTATTTTTAAAATTTGAAACATGAAATTATGAATGCATGAATCACATGGCATACAACTTAACATATTTGGAAAGATCCAAAGCAATGAAAGATGTAAACAAATTCACTTTACTTAAATCCTAAAGACATTCTTAAGGAATAAGAAAATTTAGAATAAACCAAAGTGAATTTCAAAATGATTTCTATTTTGTTTGAAGTTTTATTTAATTTGAAATGGTGAGATGTCAGTCATCCATTGGACGGATGACTGGCACCCATGTGGCATCCATGTTGGCGCCAGTCATCCATCCAATGGACGGCTGTAATTTATTTTTTATTTTTAAAAATGTTGAGCAGTTCTCGTATTTTTCACATATCGGAATCATACGGTGTCGGAATTGAGTGAACTTTGTATCATTGGAATTGTAATGAAATTCTCTACAAGTTTCATGATTTATGATTGTGACCCGATACACAACAAAATTTGCAAATGCGTGTGGAAACTGCGGCGTGGAGCTGAAAGTTTGAAGCAGCAATCGTATTTTGCGCACATCGGAGTCATACGGTATATGAATTGAGTGAACATTATATCGTTGGAATCATAACAAAATTATCTACAACTTTTATGTTGGTTAAAATTTATGATTGTAGCTCGATGCACAGTAGATTTTACAAATGAGCACAGAAACTGCGGCACGGAGCTGAAAGTTCGGAGCAGCAATCGTATTTTGCTCGTATCGAAGTCATACGGTGTCAGAATTAAGAAAAATTTATATCACAGGAATTTTAATGAAATTCTCTACAAGTTTCATGTTGGTCAAAATTTACGATTGCGGCCTGATACACAGCAGATTTTGCAAATCGTCACAGCGGAGCTAAAAGGTAGGAGCGAATCGATTTTGTGTCGAGTCATACGGTGTCGGAATTGAGCAACATTTATATCGTTGGAATTGTAATGAGATTTTCTACAAGTTTGTGTTGGTCAAAATTAACGATTATGGCCTGATACACAACAGATTTTATAAATACGCGCGGAAACTGCGGCGCGGAGCTAAAAGTTCGGAGAAACAATCATATTTTGCACGTATCGGAGTCATACAGTGTCGAAATCTTAGAAATGCAACCCTTTTCAAACAAGGATAAGAAACCAACTCAAACTAATTTTAGAACACAAACTAACTACCTCTCTACTGTTACTTCCACAGGGAATATCTTTCTAAAAATAATACATCAATGTACAACTTATTCTAAACACTTAAAGCTATATAAATAAAGTTGCACAAAAAATATATGAGTATTTACAAATTAAGGTAACCAAAATAATAAAATAGTTCTTGACAATGCTTGCAAGATAGGATACAATAAGATAAGTACACATACAGTAAAATGTAATCCCATATGGACAAAAGATAATAGTACAGACGATTATCTCCAACGATGCCTGCGATGCGGTATCGCATCACTTCCGAGTGTGTAATGGGCAGGTGGTCATCGGGGCCGGTCTTGTAGATGATGCTCTAGTTGTTGGTCCTCCTGTTTAACCAGCTCGGATGGTTGTTGCGAGTAACCCAGGTGTGTAGCACTAGGTACATCGACTGAAGACTGTGCGAGAAACCATGATACAGTCCATACGAGGGTGTCATATGGAATGAGGGAGACCCATATGTAGGATGAATTGGTTGCTGCCAAGGGTGCATCTGTGATCACATAGCTCCCTGGTATGAATACTATGGTGGTTGTGTGAATGTATATGTAGATAGTCCGACCACTGGTGGAGATGATGGACCAATATCTATCGCCGACCCATCCAGCTGCACTGATGATGAAGTATCTGGAATGTTAGTATCCTCGAACTGGCTATCAAAAATATACATGTTGCATTGTAGCTCCCTGTACAACCCCTCATACTCATTGATTGATTGCTGAAACTCTGTGTCCTCCTCCCTCCCAAAATAGAGTTGGAATATGTCCTCGGTATTCAATATGTGCTCACGTTGCGTTGACAGAACTCGAATTATGATGAAATTAGTAAAAAAATTTATTATTACAGTTAAGAAATGGCTTACCGCATGAGATCTCCAAGAGCTCGGGGGTAATAAGTGTATAGGGGTATTGTAGGTGCCTTCAGCATATATAGTGAAGCCCAAGATCGATACCATCTCATGTATCGATTAATGGCTGAACCCCCCACCTGCTGGGAAGAGTCTACCACCACAACTAAATTTTGTCTACTCTCCCACTGTGCAATATATGTCTGGTGGTAATCGACCCATTCCACGTCAGCTTTCCCTCGACCATCCACTCGCATGAAAGAAGAATCTATTGATGCAACCTCAGTCGTAGGTGGAAGGTCGAACTGCCTGAGCACACAATCGGGCAAGTGCCACTCAACTCATTTCTAACTAATCAAGGGTACTCTAGCCAGCCATATGTCATCCCCATGTAAGCATATCTCTACGACACGTGCACAAATATGAACTCTATATGGCTCCCAGATCACCTGTGTTGTTTGAAATGATTATTAGCTATGCTATCTACATACAATAATGGGCCCAAAAAATACACTTACAAAAAAATATACCTGCCTTTGCAGTAGGCCATCTAGCTTCGTCTCAGAACTCGATATGGTGCGTCTCGGACAAACCCTTCATTCCAGCGATAACCCACACTCAGCCCATCTATCTCTGTCGGGTATGGAATATGTAACATTGGTCTGCTGACATGAACATGCTCCCACACCCATACCTGCAGTAACTGTAAGCAACCATCCATATTCATTCGCTTCAGCTTTGTTGCCTCATGGAGCTCCCCTGCATGAGATGAGCACAACCGCTCAATAAGAACTCCCCAGATGTGTCAAGATCCTCCGGTAGGGGTAGATCACGTAGTGAATCTCCGAACAAGATAATGCGGCATAAGAAACTTGATCAATAGAAAAAGTATGTAAGCTCTGACATGCATGCTAAACTGAAGCTCTAGTAGATCTAAGTAAGAATCCCTGTAATATGTCCAACGCAGCCACCGTAAGGGAAAATAGGTTTGTGCGTGCGCTTGGCCCATTTTGAATTATGATATGATATGAGGCTGGATCGGATCATGGTAGACAGTGTGCAGCTCTGGATGTGCACCTATCAACTCATCACGACCCCAAGATTCCCACCGCCGCCCCACCAACAACATTCTCGCCAATAGGGCTAACACACCCAGATCATAGCAACATCCTGCAATGTGACCATCATCTCGCCAATGGGCAAATAAAATGAATTTGTCTGCGAAGACCAACGTTCCACGAATGCTGTGAGAAGGTGGTGATCTATGCGAATGTACTGCATCTGAGACACAATCCAATCCAACTGCTCGTAAAGTGGTCATCAATCTAGGACAGTTCACTGGCCACTCTTTGAACATAAGTACATAAGATGATATATCCAGAACAAAAACCCACACAGTATGAAATTATAGTTTAGTAAACAAAAATATAAGAACAATCCATACACACAACTTGACTTAAAAAATCTTACTAAGTCAGGATGTGCTGCTCTGTGCCGACCACGTAGTGCTGCTATACTAAGGTGAACTTCAACCGGCGGAGAGCCGTAGTCCACTACAGTCTCCTCTGCACGTCTTCGCCTCCTGCGTCCGGGGCGAGCACCTTCTTCGATAGACATCCTACCTACAACAAAGGTAAATCAATTGAATTCAACATGTTTGATATAAATATAGAGATACAATAGAGGAGAAGCTTATACAATTGAATCCTGCAGGCAGAGTATAAATCTTCAGAAAGAACATCATGTCAGTTGTAAATCAGAAATCAAAAATTTGCACAACTTCACTATAGTTCAGAATAGGAACAAAATGCAACTAGTACTATCAACTATCCAAAGATTAATCTAAATCGCATTTTGAATGTAGTTAAAACTTTTCAAGCAAAACAGAATAGAACTTAATCTTACAATATTGTAGCAATTTTGAGCTATGTTAAACAAGGAACGAGACATGTATAGACCGGCAATCTTATGGTATATGAAAAAAGGCAACTACTCTCTCAATAACTGCCATGACTTTCATGCTTGCTAGAGGTTTCTTCATGAAGGTAAACAATAATGCTTTCTAGTCAAGTAAATTAGCATATTGCATTCCTTATAGAATGATAAATCATAACAAAATACTATCAAACCTATTTTGTCCTTTGATTCTTGATAAGAACCTTTAAACTCACTTATCATTTCAAGCTATGTGCTTCAATGGGGAATGTCATACTTTGAAACTCAACAAAATGTTATTAGGCAAAATGAAAATGAAAATGAATTATTACTTAGAAACTCGGTCATCCTTACTTTGAAACTCAACTAAATTATTTTATAGTAAGAATCATAAGTGTGACGGTCAAACTAAGTTTAAATTTATATCGTCAAAATCATAACGAAATTTTCTATGACTTCCCTGTTGGTCAATATCCACAATTGTGAGCCGAAGCGCAGCAGATTTTGCCCATGAGCGCAAAAAAAAAAGCTACTGCAAAAGTGGAACGATAATTTGCACGATCGGTGTCAAACGGTGTCGAAAAATTTATATCATCGAATCAAAACAAAATTTTCTACTTATGGTTGGTTAAAAAATCTGATTGTGGGCGGCGCGCAGATTTTGTGCATGCGAAAAATCGCAAGAAAGTAGCCGACCATAATGTACGAACGGCGGCAAACGCGTCAAAATTGAGCAAAATTTATATCATCGAGATCATAACAAAATTTTATACGACTTCTATGTTGGTTAAAATCTGCGATGGGATTGCACATGTAAAAATCTGAAAGTCGGCAGTGACCATAATTTGCGGTATCGGTCAACAAAGGTCAAAATTGAGCAAAATTTATATCGAATTGTAACAAAATTTTTACGACTTCTCTTTCAAATTTCACGATTGTGGAAACAGCAGATTTTGCATGCGCGCTAATCTCGCGGCGAAAGTCGCTCAACGACCGTAATTTGCACATATCAGTGTCAAACGGCATCGGAATTGAGCAAAATTCATATCATCGGAATCGTAACAAAATTTTCTATGACTTTTCTGTTGGATAAAATCTATGATTGTGGGCCCAAGCGCAACAGATTATGCGCATGTAAAATAAAAAAAGTACTTGGTAAATATTGGCTGGATAGTTACCAATTCTTAAAGATGCAGTTTGAAAATCATCCTTGTGGATTTATTTAAGGAGTAGGCATTAATCAAGAGATTAAACATCACATTAAAGCAAAAAATTCATCTAAACTCTCTTAACAATTGTGGAGAATCAAAAGTGACCACCACACCATCCTTGAACAATATCAAATTCTCCTATGATAAATGAGACATTTCAAGGATCTAGAAGAAGCCATTGCGGATGGAAACAAAAAACAAAGAGGTCATAAGTGCCGATGATATTGCACGGAACATAAGGCATGAGGCACGTTACCACCAAATTGGAATTAAAAAGCCCATTGCTTTCAATTATTGCATTTCATGTGGATGCTAAATTATGGAATGAAAACAAACCAAAGAAAACCAACAGAAACAAAATTAAAGCTAAATGATACAATATATATTTTGAAGATAGTTTTGATGTTACTTTTACTAGTAAACATATCACATACATCAGCTTCTTTGATACCATAATAGAAGGGAAACAATTCAGCATTCTGTGAACTATATATACCGCCATCTCCATCAATTTCAATCATTTTAGCATGGTCTCGAAATAAGAAAAATTATTACTTGGTATATTTCAAAGTAAAGAAAAACTTTATAAAAGCCTAAAACCATCGATTACCTACATGGATGAAACTTAATTCCCTAATAGTTTTCTAACACATTCCTCAATTATCGTATCTTTATATGCACATCCACTTGGGATCAATGGTAACAAGATTCAGTGTGCCACAAATAGAGTCTAAGAGTGAATTGATATAATTTGCAATAGTAAAATAAACCCAATGATGCAATCAAAATACTAAACATATCACGTTCTCATAAGCATTAGTAGCATATTGCTACATTCATATAGGATTGCTTTCTTTTTTCTTTTTAATATTTAAGACACACCCACTTCGAATAAACATCTAGAATTAGGCCTACAAGTTTTTCTTGGTGAGGACAATTATCACAACAATTCACGTTCAACATCAAATTACATATGTTTCATCTGCCCTACCCTTGTAATCCCAACACAATTGCCAAACAGACATCTTACAATACAAACCACTAAAAGTCAAAATCTAGATGATGCACAATTAGCTCACACTATGCCGACCTTGCGGGCACGTTGTTCTATTATGACCAATATGTTTACATACACTACAAATCCTTTTACTTCTTGTAATATTTTCATTCATAGTATTTCTGAATCTATTTGAATGTGGTCGACCTGACTTCCTCTTAATATTTGGTGGGTTGTACTCTGGAAAGTTTCTAGCAGTGATGTGTTCTGGCCACTCATCACGATCAGGAATAGCATGAAACATTCCCTCATAGGTTTTGCAGTAGTAGTCCAAGGTGTAGTAGATCGATACGTACTGAACGTGGCTTATATGTCGCTGCCCTAACACATAAATGACGTGAGGACATGACTTGTAATAAGCTTGTAGTCGTTTGCATGTACATCTAAAAATATAATTTTCATACAGCTCTACCTTGTATGTTCTGCTGCTGGCATCGAAAACTTGGTACTCATTACTATTAATTTGTACTGGCTCAGGAAATCTTCTTGTCTCATGTTCACTACCCTACAAAGTTGCCTTGGCCCCGGGAGAGAACATGGAGTCGCACTGGTTCGCTGTTGATGTTGCTGAGTCCAGGCATTTCATGAATATAGGGACTATGTTATAATATATTGCAGAGATCAGTGCCTGAATTGGCAAGCCACATGCCCACTTAAGTACAATGTTGAAGCATTCAGTTGCATTTGTGATCATAGTGTCATACCTGTACCCATCATCATGGGTAAGAGACCACTAATGTACATCCCTTGATATGAGCCAATCGTAGGCCTTCTATTTGATGTTCTTGATATTAGTTATATACCTTTTAAAAATATGTATATTATCAGTATTACCTGCAACATACATTTTTTGGCATATGAACTCAACGTCTCTGACTCCAAGTTGTCTAACTATGTTTTTAAAGTTCTCCCTCAGATGTCTCAGGAATAAGCGATGTGCAGCCCACGGTAATATCTCCTGCAGCCCCGTACCAACACCACGTGCCTGTCAAAAATGATGCACAATTCACCTCTAGTACATATAAATGGAATTAAATTTTGGAGTGTCCGTAGAAACCAACACCATGACTCAATACTTTTTGATTCTACTACTGCGAAGGCCAGTGGAAATAAACCGTTGTTGGCATCAATTCCAACTGCACTGAGTAGAGTCCCCCTGTACTTACCTAGGAGGAAAGTCCCATCCAGACATAAAACTGGGCGACAGTATTGCCAACTAGTAATTGAAGGCTTGAAGGGCCAGAATAATCATTGAAATTGTATGACTCGATCGCACTGTAGATCGATCCCCGGCATTACCGATATAAATACATGAATCTCTCCAACGATCGGTAAGATTTCTCCCAACTATCAAAAATAACCTTTAGTGCCTTATGACGCGCATCCTAGGCCTTCATGTAGGACACTCGTATGCTAAATTTGGACTCAATACGGTTTATAATCTCTCTGGGCTTTAAATCTGGTTGATGCCTAATTGGAAGTTAAATGAAATAACTGATAAACTGTGCTCTACATTGCCTATGTCCGACACTAAGGACTGAATGATTACATGTATATCGTGAGCCTATACTACCAATTCTCCATGCACCTCTCAATCTCTTACTTGAACTTGCATGTAAGCATCACATGCAAGGCGTAGCTTGGTTCGCATATTGACTGCAAAATATGGTGAACCTGGCTTTGTTTGAAGCGTAGATCACGTAGTCGACATTGTTGATGATAGACCAATCCTGAATAACAAACAACAGCTACTTTTTATCACGAAAGCACATACCTTCTAGCAGTTCATCTAGAATGCAACTTTCAAGTTCAAAAGTTGACTCATCTGAAGGCCCATCAAATGTTAACTCTTTATCCCATTCTCTAGCTGTTTGAGCATAACACATGTACTCATTGTTAGACAGTAAGTGCTCCTCTGTTTGGCTTGTTCTAATTGAGTAGTCCCTAATAAGCTCTCTGACCCTGTTAGATGGATCTTTGCCCCTTAAAGAAGGCTCCTCTACATCACTATCATCCCCCTCATCATCATCGATACTTGTTGCATAAGGCATAGTTTCATACCCATCACCAACATCACCTTCAGCATCACCTACAAAATCAGAACTTGTCCCAGCTACATTAGTAGCTTCTATTGGTACAAGCCCGTATGCTTTCTGCTGAGCAGTTTGTTGCAAATCAAGTGTGATTCGAGATTGATTGAGCTCTCGATGCTCTAAGTTCTCAACATCTCTTTCCTCATAATGTAATTTCTAAACTTCAACATAAATTACTACAGGCTACACGGAAGCTGCATTGAGTACAGATTCACACACTTCATCATCAATAATATGAGTAGCGATAAATCCAGCACCAATAGGGAAATGACCTATAAGATTAACACATGACTTTGCATGGTTTAAGTTCAATGACCTCATGATTCACTTTTGTAACCCCAGCTAGTTAATCCTTCGTGGGATCTAAATTGGTCAATTTTTTCCACCAATGTAGGTCAGAAAGAAATTATCAACAACATTCGGTTTGCCGTCATAATAAAGAACTATGCAGACAGTTTCTGAACTCATATTCAACTAATAACAACTCTAATTTGTAAGAATCCTTTCTCACTCCTAGTCATAGAAGAAAAGCATTTCAAGATATAATACAATTGTGTATTTCAGTTGAAAATATTTCGCAAACTCATCAAGGACGAAGGGAGAGTAGATTCTAATCATAGCTTTAATAAAGATGAATAATATCGTCAATTAGCAACAACCTCAACCCTCTCAATCACATAATTTTCATAATCTAAATACAGTCTACAACTAATATAGCAAGAGTTTTAGTATTATAATGACATATATCATTACTTTACTTAAATAATTATATTTTATATGGCTCTCAATCATGCAAAAATCTTATCTCATTATTAAATAACTAATAATCACTTCCTCAATCAAACATTTTAGGAAAAACTGAACTAGCCAAACTATCAAGCAAATATAAGCTTTAAAGTTAATTACAATAGCCTGATTCACAATTAATATTGCTCAAATAAAGTCGAATAAATATATTATTGCTCAAATCCAATCGAAGAAATGCTAATTCATGTCAAACTAATGTAAACCTCATGATAAAAACATTACTCATGGGCAACATTCTCAAGTCGAGTTAACAAAGGTTGGCCAAATTACCCAACATGTGCCCGAGTCTAAAAAGAAAATACAACTGACAACACACCACCCTTATTGTTGCTTCCCATTTGAAGACTCCTACCACCTAGGTAACATATAACAATAAATACCAAAACCACTTGGCATTAAACACATGATTGCTTGCCCTTGTAACAATAATGTATTTATTATTAATTTAAGAAATTACTATATATTAGCACACTATAATCCACTTAATATTAACACACTGACAAATAAAATCCACAATTACATACATTTTTTAACTCAAAACATTGTCGAGTGGAGTGGTAGTGGCCCATATGGAGATAATTTAGCACTTCATCTTTGACTTATCTTTTGGCCTATCACACTTTTCTAGATGATGTTTGCAATAGTTCATTTTATACTATTTACCATATTTGACCTCTATTTATAAATCAATGTTTGAGAATTAACCTCATAAAGCATAAATAACTAATAAGATAACTAGGAGTTTCGGCTTTACATGTTGTAATCAATATCACATCAAAAAATACTACAAAGCAATGTCACATTAAAATTTTGATTAGAACTATATTTATTGTTCTTACATATATGACACCCTAATCTTCAATATCACATTAAAACTTACAAAAAATATAAAATATACAAATCTAGCTAAACAACACAAGGAAATAAACAAATCATACAACACAAAGCAATATATAACAAGATCTATCACAAATTAAGCATTTAGGAAAAAATTACCTTAATCGGCGGACGAATGAAGAAATAAACCATCCAGGTGCACTGACACGGGCGTGAGTTTCCCTTGGCGGTTTGCTTCTCGAAATCGCGTGGAACGGAGAAGCTGACACCAACGGATGAAAATAGAAAGCAAATCGTGATCTCCCCCTCATGGGTTTTTTTTCAAAATAAGGACAAGCTAGTCATCCGTTCGACGGACGTCTGGCGCCAACGTGGATGCCATGTTGGTGCCAGTCCTCTGTTCAATGGACGATTGGCTCATCTTAATTTCAGAGGAGCCAGTCGTCCGTTGGATGGACGACTGGCACCGGCATGGCATCCATGTTGGCGCTAGTCATCTGTCGTACAGATGACTAGGCCTATTCTTCTAATTTTTTTTGTACCTAAATTGCTAATTAAGATTAATATTAAGCCTAATTTAAAAATTTTGCCTCCCTCAGCCCACGATGCGATGCGTGGCGGTGGCGGTCAGCATGCTTTACACACATTGAGCCACTCACTTAAGCATCACATCAAAATGGCGGCTAACAGTGAACGCACTTTTGATCTCTACCGTCCGATCAAAGATCGGATGGCCAGAGATCCCCCGTGGTTTATAAAATGGATAATGGATATATAAACATGGAAATAATCTCGGTTGTACATCCAAACCGCATGGATGGCCAAAGATTTATCCCTGCCAAAGCTCAAGGGGAATGAGATCCGTCCATTTTCTAGGCTTTGATCCGAGCTCGATTGAGCTCAAATTAGGCTAGAATTTAGCCCACACCTTCATCATGCAAATTCCAATACATCCAATGGCTAAGATCCTATGAAATTAAAGTTCACTTCATAAAGGATCAACACCTATGAGAATTGAGCTCAAAAAATCACTAACCTCACCGAAGGTAATCACCGGTGCTCGATACCCTTGGAGGAGCCTGTTGAGGCAAGCCTTGTTGAAGTTTTGAGCACTTAAGGTTGAGTGTAGAGCTCTGTGGCCATACTCCTCCTCAATTCCTTTGCTTCTTTGATCAAGCTAGGTCTCTCCTTGCCTTTAGAACTATCGAGAGAGCTTAGACAAACTCGACTTGACCCTCTAATGGAGTGTGCAAGAGCAATTGAATTAATTTTGAGTGAGGAAGAAATTGGCTCTTCAATGGACCTCCCCTGTTTTCAAGTGGAGAAAACCGAGAAGATGGAAATTGAATCCCCCTCTAGGAAGCTTAGGATCACTTGCAAATGCCTCCTCTGACTCTCTCTCACTTAATCAACCTTGAGTTAATCAAAACAGAAGTGAATCAGGCTGAGTATATCTCCCCCTTGAAGGATTGGATGACCAGCAATATCCATGCTATTTTGGTCCAATTGAGCATACAAAGTGAGCTATTTTGGTTGTTTTGAGTGTGCACATGGTTGGTTTGGCTAGAGGAGTGCAATGCCAACTTCTTATGTGCTTGAATTAAGCTTGAGAGGGAGTTTGAAATTCTAATTTTAGGCTAAGGGGGTCGGGTTTCGTCTAGGGGTGGCCAGAGGAGTGGAATGCTAACTTCCTATGTGCTTGAATTGAGCTTGAGAGGGAGTTTGAAATTCTAATTTTAGGCTAAGGGGGTCAGGTTTGGTCTAGGGGCCAAACGGGCTGACCCACACCCATTGGGTTGGGTGCACCACTCATCACTAAGTCCCCTTGAGCTTTTAGGAAAGCCTCAAGTGATTGTGAAGAGTGTATGACCAAATACCCATGGCCAAAATTGATTTTATGGCCTAGAGGTAAAATGGTCATTTTTCTATTTTTGCACTTTGGGTATGTTTGCTATGTTGAGAAAATAGGTTTGGTCAAGTTTCAATGGATTTGGAATCCATTTGATAGAGTTTGTTTTCTCATGTTGACCCATTTAGATCAAAATGGGTCAACATGGGTCAAGTTGATCAATTGGTCAAATTGGGTCAAGCCAAGGGTTGGGTCAAGTTCATATGACCATTTGAAATATTTTGGTGCCTTTGGTTTGGTTCAATTTGGTAAATATTTGGTTTGGGCTCATATGACTTCATTTAGGTCAAATGGGTCAAGTTGACCAATTTGACCCATTTGACCTATTTGAGGTAGGTCAAGGGTAGGTTTAGGCTAGGTTAGTCATATGGAGTGGATTAGTATCTTTGTTTCCAATCAATTTTGGTTAAGTTCAATTTTGGCTAAACATGACCCCTTTAGGTTAGGTTGGGTCTAAGGTCAATTGGACTAGGTTAGGTCTAGTTGGCCAATTGAGGCTTTGGTCAAGTTCCACAAGTGATTTGGAATGGACTTGACTCATTGGTTTCAATCAATTTGGCTTAGATCAAGTTTTGATACAATTTGACCCTTTAGGCCAAAATGGGTCAACTTGGGTCAAGTGGGACAATTGGGCTAGGTTAGGCTCAAATGTTGGCTTGGTCAAGTTCAAACATAAGTCATGAGTGAACTTAGACCATTGGTTTCAATCAATTTGGCCTATGGTGGAATTTGGCTACATAAGGTTTCATTTTATGTTAAGTGTTGACTTGGCCAACCCTTAGGTTTGGTTTGACCCAATTTCATTGATTGATCACCCATGATGATTTTGATCATGAGAGGCAAATATGAGTTTGGTTTAATCCAATTTGGTTAGGATCAAAAGTTGGCTCATAAAGGTAGTTTAGGTCACTTTGGGTCAAGTGAGCCTAAGTGGGTCAAATGGCTTGGTCAAAGTTTGATTTGAAGTTGATTTATCTTGTATATAGACTTATGATTGAAATATAAATCCATTTATAAGTGATTTGAAGTCAAATGGATTTTGATCCATTTGAAAATTTCATATTCAAAGGAAGAATATGAAGGGGTTTTGGGTTTGATTTTTGATTTGGGTTTTGATTGAAGGATTGAGGTATCGATTTATATATGATCTCATGATTGTAGGGTTGATTGAACCATGAGAGAAAATCAAGAGTTTGACTTGATTTGGCTAAGTTCAAGATTTTGACTTGAAAGGCTTAGGTTTGACTTTAAGTGGATTTGAGTTTGATTTTTAGAATAGGCTTTGATGGTTTGAATTTATATTTCATTTATATATGTGAATATAAATGAGAATGTAAACTGATCATGAGAAAATTTCAAGAATTTGAAAGAGTTTAATCATGATTTGGGTTAAATCCATTAAAGGGTATTTAAAGGATTTAAGAGAATTTTAAATTATAAATTTAATTTTTGAATTAGATTTGATTGATTTATATTTATATTTCATTTATATATGAGAATATAAATGAGAATACAAATAAGTTTTGAGAAAATCCCAATTTGAGGTAGGTTTGATCAAAGTTTAGTTAAATCCATTAATGGAAAATTAAGGGATTTAAGGGAATTTCAAGGATTTTAAATTTGGAATTTAATTTGAGGGTTTGATTTAATTGATTTATATTTATATTTTATTTATATATGTGAATATAAATGAGAATATAAATAAGTTTTGAGAAAATCCCATAGATTTAAATATATTTGATCAAGATTTTAGAGTTGATTTTGGCTAAGTCCTTTAATGGAAAATTAAAGGGACTTAAGAAAATTTTCAAGAATTGATTTGGAATTTTAACTTGATTTGATGGGTTTGTATTTATATTTCATTTATATATGAGAATATAAATGGATCAAGAGAAAATTTCAAAGATTTGAATAGGTTTGAATTATGATTTTGGCTAAGTCCTTAAGAAAGGTTAAGGACTTAGGAAATTTGAACTTAGGAATTTTTTGATGGATTTTGATCATGGGTTTCAATCATGGATTTCAATAATGGATTTGAATCATGGAATTAATTTGAGTTTGAGAAAATCAAATGGAATTTATTTGGAGTTTGACTTGAAAAAAGGAAAGTGAGGAATGGTTAAGCTAAAGGGTGGGAGATTTTCCTAACACCCCAAGCATACCTATTCATATGGCTAACTCTTCTAAGACTTCTAGGGCTAGGTTGTAGTGTCCACCTAATCACTAGTCACTAGATGTGTCTTAGACTAAGGAACTCTTGAAGTCTAAAAGAAATCCTAAGCCTAAGATGGGGGTGTTGAGAGCTCATTCTAAAAATGAGATCAACACTTAAAAAATCATTTTCAAATCAC